>MPUH01000782.1:0-35124 GCA_001970955.1 Stentor coeruleus | reverse complement strand
TAATTAAATTATTCTCTAATAAAAATATAATTGAAAATATTTATAACTTCTGGCAGATAAAGCAACTTTTTAATTCTCTAAAACCAGACAAATCAAAATCATAATACAAATCCTAAACTCAAAAGAAATCAAATCTCTTACACATTCAAAACCTTTTCACAATCCCTATCATACAAATATTACACAACCTATCCTCATCTCAATCTTATAACCTAATTCCTACAAATTTATTTTAAACCCAATATAAAACAAATATAACCCAGTAGTACTCCAAAACCTAATTTTTCTAAATACTCTTAAACTTATCTTATATCAAGTATCCATTTTTAAAGTGATCTAAATTTTGATTGGAAGAAAAGTATCCATATCTAAATTTTCAAGTATAAATACGGAATCAAAGTTTAAAATATTAAATGGCGACTATCGGAAAAGGAAAAGGAACAAGAGGAAAGGCAGCTAATGCAACAAAGACTTCAAGATCCCAAAAGGCAGGACTACAATTCCCAGTTGGTAGGATTTCTCGTTTTATGAAACAAGGAAAATATGCTGAAAGAATTGGAGCTGGCGCCCCAGTCTATCTTGCAGCAGTATTAGAATATCTAGCAGCTGAAGTACTTGAATTAGCTGGAAATGCTGCTAAAGATTATAAAAAGACTAGGATTGTTCCAAGACACATTCAACTTGCAATACGTAATGATGAGGAACTTAACAAGCTTATGGCTAATACTACAATTGCCAGCGGAGGTGTGACACCTTTCATTCACAGCGCATTACTTCCTGAAGGAGTTAAAGAAAAAGACGGAGAAGCTCAAGATATTTAATATTTAATTGAGTTGCTAAAGTTTTATGCATTTTCTTATATGATTTGTAGATTTAAGAAGGATTGAGGATTTAAAAAACTCAAAAGTTTAGATTTGTAGAGGATTTTGATAGTTTAGATTCAGTTTATAGAATATTTTGTAGAAAAATGAAGATTTTTATGTGATATTTTTGTAGATATTTTTGGATATTAATTTATGATTTGGGTTACTTAGTAGTGAATTAATATATTTTATTTGTATTTTTTGAAAGAAGTGATAGTTGATATTAAATAAAATTAAAGGATAAGATAATGATATGCATCTGTTTAATTTTTATGTGTGAAATAAATATTTTTTAAATAATTTACATCTAAGTTACGTAAACCACTACAGACTATTATAAATCAATAAATTTTCCTTGTAAAATATTTAAAACTGTTTAATAAAATTACTATAAATATAATTCACACAAAATCGTTAATATTCATTATATACTTCATCTAATATCTTAACTATAACATCATCTTTACCCAAAAAAAATATATTACACATAATTATTAATATTTCAAGTCTCTAATAAACCATAATCTAAAATCACACAATTAATTTCTTTAATTTTATAATCATAAATAATAAAAATCATTCTCAATAACTCTTAAACCACATAAATCAATAAATCTCAGTATTAATAATAATCCTCACATATAAAAATATTCTTTATTATGTAAGCTTTTTTTATTCATCTATTTAATCTTTCCTAAAATGGAACAAGTAGAGCCTGTCGACAAAAAGGTTGAAGTGATTATTCGTTGCATCCACCCTAACCTTAATTGGAAGCCCCAAGAAGGTCCAAATTACAGTATCATCTACTTAGCAATGACAACCCTTGTCGAAGACTTCCGGTTAAAAGTTTCTTCAAAAATCCTCTCAAGATCGCTTTTCTTCAAAAATGTTATCGAAAAAGACCCAAATGTTCTCTCCAAAGGTAAAGCAATTGAAATAAAAATTACAGCTCGCAAACATCAAGTTAGCGTAGAAAGTTTAATTGCCTGTTTAGATTATCTGGACCATCAAAGCTTTTTTGAAGTCGACATCAATGTTAAAAGCATGCTTTCAATGCTTGTTACAGCAAATTTCCTGAAAATCACATCATTAGAAAATTATTGTGTGGAATTCGTAGGAAATAATATTGAAAGCAATAGTATTGTGGATGTATCAAATATAGCTTTTCAAGTAAAGAATTTACAACTTATGAATAAAGCTTATTTGTAAAATCCAAATAGATACGTGCGGGTGTTACTTTTGTATAGATTTGGGCAAATGGAGTTGCCTGAAAATATGAAAGATAGTAAGAATATTGCATTTAATTCCCCTTATTTACTTAACACCAAGACCAACTCAAAAGTTAACTTGGAAATTTTTAACTACAAAGCTCAAGAATCTTATATAGAAAGGAAAATGTTTCATGTAAAGTTTATATAGGAAGTCACTCCTCAGTATAATTTAATGTAAAAAATAGACAGGCGAATTGATAGGACAAGAGCTGAAGAGAGTATAACAGGAAGCGATTATCCACATACATTTAAACTTATTAGAGAACATGATCAACTACAAATGCTTTATGCGGAAAGATGGAGCGATTCAGGGAATTTTGTTATTTCAAAAAGTCCTAATTTCCCTTTTAGTGATGAATATATTGGTGTTATGACTAACAACTTCTGGGGACATGAATTCAGTATTTTTGACCATGGAGTCGAAGATAAAGTTTTCAAAAAATTCCCAACAGGGTTTATAAAAGTTCGTGAAACCAAAATGAACATAAAATTTGAGACGAATATTCTTGGAGAAAGTCCACGTAGCCTTAATGTATCTTTGGTTAATGATGAGACTAAAGAACTTATTAAGTTTAAGAATCTTGCACCTAAGTGGAATGAAAGAACTGAATGTTATACTTTGAATTTCTATGGAAGAGTATCTCGAGCTAGTGCTAAGAATTTTCAATTAGTAATGCCAGATGATCAAGAAACTATATATTTGATGTTTGGTAAAATCGGCACTGAAAGCTTTCATTTGGATTATAGGTCGCCTATTTCAATGTATCAAGCTTTTTGTATTGCCTTGGCAAGTTTGGCAAGGAAAAGAGTTGTGGCTTAGGTTAGATTTTATAGATAAGATGGATATTGAACAATTAAAATTGCTATGAAAGGAATGTTTAGAAGTTTGTGAAAACACTTGGTCCCTTAATGAAGTTGATATTAAATAGCTAATCATCAAGTATAAATTTATATTTTTTATACTTCGCATTAGTTTAATTCATCTTTAAACGGTTTTTAAACTTCAATACTACAACATATAATTATCCCTTAAAGTTTTTACATCATATTTCTTACATAAAACATCTTGTTATTAAATAAATACATAAATACTATGTTCAACCTAAATATTAGTAATTCCATTTTATTGTATGTTTGCTAAAAAATATGATTTCAAGTATCACTTCAGTCATTTAGAAAAGTATTTTAATGTTTTATTAGGAAAATATCTAATATTTACTCAAAGATTTATTGTGTGTTCTTTCTTGTCTATCTGGGCTTCCGCACAAATTCTGGATAATATCAGACCTCCTATCAAGTCTACTTGTCACAAGACGATTTTTTGTCTTTCCCCCGCTAGGTGTTGGTATTTTGCTATCAATCAAATCTTTAATATTAGATGCGAATTTTGTAAAACTCAAAACTTTGCTTCCAGAGACCACAGCAACTTCTTCTTCTTCGTTTTTTATTACCTTTTTACTTTTGGAGTTAAGCCACTTCTGAGTACCTGATGATAGTTTTGGTGTGAATGAATATTCAGGAATTAGCGATTTGCGAATCTCATCTTTATGATTAGCAATTTCTTGAGCTTTGTTATACAAACGAAGGCTTACATTTTGTGGTGAACCATCAACACGAGAGGATTTCACTGAACTTGGACTCATTCGAGGAGGCTTATGCCCAGAATTTATCACTTTTTCATCATTTAGATCAATTGTTAAAGGGTTTAGCTTTTTTGGAGATACGAAGGATTTTCCTTGGATGTTAGATTTGAGTTGCCATCGAATAAAGCTTTTCATTAATAATTTGCAGGAGATATGCCTAAGATTCTGAAGAGCAAGTTTGTACAATATATTGCAAGTATTCATTTTTCTTGTTAATAAAAATATTGTAATATAAGTGAGGGTTTTTTTATATTGAAGTGGTTTAGGAATTTATAAACATAATGGTTTATTTGTATTTAATTGGAAGGAGCAAAACTGATTGATATGAAATGTTTATACAACCGCGGCTATTGAAGAAAAATAGAGAAATATTAATAACTGTGAGTTTTAAAGAAGAATAGTTTTTAATGCTTATATTAAAATAAAATAGTTTTGTGAGTTAATCAAAATGCAAAAAAAAAGTCTTTTGTATATAATCTTACTATTAATTGTGATAAGTATGATACATTCATAGTGACTTCCTATAAATTTGGATAAATAAATTAGCTTTAAATACTCAAATATTAAGAAGCTACAAAAATTCAACTGAGGACATAAAACAATTATTATCCTTAGCCTATTATCTCATATTTAAATTTTCATTCACAAATCCTTAATTTATTAGAATCTTAATCACAATCAAAATATTCAACCTTGAGATATTACGAATAATTAAAGTATTCCAATTAGATAATTTATTAAATTCTAAATCTCTTCAGCTCATAATACATAAACCTCACCTATTTTATAAATTGAATAATCATATACAACAACAATAATAAATAATAAAACTCATAATAAACCTCAAACAACTTAATATTCTATAAAAAAGGCAAAACATATATTCTTATAACAAATTCTAGTATTTACCCAGCAAATCATTTTTTATCTTCACCACTAAAATCTTCTAATCAAACCACAACTTCCACAAAAAAAACTTCATATCAAAATTCTCTTTACGACTAAACCCTAATACTCTCATCAAAACCTAATCTTCAACACAAGATATATAAAATTTCCCTATCCACCTAAATTATAAATGGCAGAAGACTTATTTATAAGAGCAATTCCTCCAGAAATAAGACCAATCACTTCATTTAGAGCCCATACTGACTCTATAGATTTCATCAAACTTAACGAAAGAAACTCTCCAGCAACTCTTGTCTCAGCTGGTCACGATGATTTGCTAAAAATTTGGGATCTCAATACCCAGCGTAATCTTACAACCTTAAGAGGTCATTCCGAAGGGATATTCTGTTGCGATATCTCTGACTCAGGTCAAATAATCTCATGTTCTCCTGATAAAACTGTTAGATTATGGGATCCAAGATCAGGAAATGAAGTCTCCCGTGGATTAGGCCATACATATAAAATTTATTATGTACTCTTTGCTGATTCAACTCATGTTGTATCTTGTGGCAGAGACCGAATGATCCTATTATGGGATACAAAAAAAATGAATGCTCCAATAATGCGATATGGTAATGATAATTGTGGGACTTTCCGATCTTTAGCATTGCAAAATAATTTCCTACTGGCAACAACAGCTGAATCTGGACTTGAAGGTTTTGAGTTTAAATCTGGAAAAGAGATTTTCAAAGAAAAAGTCGAATATGATTTATCGGTATTCCCTGAAGGAACTGAGTTTTTTGACCCACCAGAAATTATTTATTCAGCTAAGTTTTTTAGAACTGGGGAGTTTTTGACAACTCATCAAGATATGGCTATTAGGAAGTTTAGGTATAGTAATGGACTTCAACATATATTCCTAAGAAGAGGACATTATGATTTTGTTAGGTATGTGGAAATTGATAAGAATGAAGAGTTTTATGTATCTTGTGGTCAAGATGGATCAGTTAGGGTTTGGAGAGAGAATAATCCAACAGCAAGTCTTGTGGGACATACTCAAATTGCAAGTTGTGCTTGTATTACTGCGGACTCGGCTAGGGTTATCACTTGTTCTTATGATCAAAATATCAATATATATAGCGTTAGATAAATCATGGATGATTGAGATCATACTATTTTTTGTTAGCTTTGTGAAGGAGAGATTGAGATTTATGATGAATATTGGGTTTGAAGAATTTTTTATGATAAAATTTTTGGAGTTTTATTAGGTTGCTAAGAATAAACTCGGTTTAGGTTTTTGGGTTTATATGAGAAGAGGATTTAATTGAGTTGGGGAAATATATTAACTAATGAAGGCTTTTTTGCTAAATAAAAGTAAATTTTATAAGGATTTTATGTGGAAGGTTTAAAAAATATTTTTAGTAGAAAGCTTATAAATTTTAAACTGGCTATTATCCTAGTTTATTAAAATTAAAATTCTGATGCCTAAAAGGCTTAGAAAATAAGTGTTTTCTATTGTAACACTTACTTAATAAAAACGTCAATAATAATTTTCTGATCCGTTTGTGACTATCTCTTAAACTTAAATGATTTCAATCAAGAGAATATAGCTTAGTATACGCTAATTTCGATTTTCCTACTAACTTTCTAATAAAACATATACTTCATTTATATCTTTGTCTATATCCATCACATATAAGTTTCATTGAAAAGTACTCCATAAAATTAACTATTACTTCAAATAATGGACCTACCTATTGCTAACAACATGTGAGTTTATTGATTTGCCCTCCCTCCACTCTCCATGGACAACAACCCCTGATGCATTTATAAAAATGCCACTTCCATGCTGTTTACCATCAAGCCACTGTCCTTCATACATCCTTCCATCAGGCCATTTGAAAATCCCATATCCTTGTTTTTTATCATCAATATAATCTCCTTCATAAGATCTTCCATCACTCCACACAAATTTCCCTTTACCATCCATTTTGTTTTCTTTCCATTGACCTTCATATACTCTTCCATCTCCCCAACGATACATCCCATATCCGTGAATATTGTTATCTTTAAATTCCCCTTCATAACTACTTTTATCAGCCCAAAGGAATTTTCCTTTACCATGTTTACGTCCACCAAGATAACTTCCTTCATAACATGCCCCATCTGGCCAAGTCTCTATACCATGTCCATGTTGTTTATCATCATACCATTGACCTTCATATTTTGATGAATCCATATGAACATATTTACCAAAACCACAAGCTTTATCATCTTTCCAATCACCTTCATAAACATCTCCATCCGCATGAAGTAAACGACCTTTGCCATTTGCCCTATCATTTTGCCAGTAACCCTCATATAAACTTCCATCAATCCAGTTCTGACTTCCTTGGCCATGACGTTCAAGTTTTGAGTTCCACTCACCTAAATAAACAGCTTCATTTTCTAGTTTAATTGGACCTCGTCCATGAACAGGGATATTATCATTTAAAGGACTTGAATAACTAAACATTCCAATTTTTTGCTTGACTGACTGCACTGTTGGATTTTGGTAAAAGGGAAAGTCTCCTTGGATTTCTTTTAATGAGTCTCTACATTGTGGAACAGATGATATTATAGGTTTTTGAGGATTGATAAAACCTAAGTCAGTTTTAACTTTTTTACGGTCTAAGTACCCTCGAAGGATGCTTTGAATTTTCATGATGCTTGCCAAATAAGCATCATTTGTTTGCTCTGTTATTGGGTTAATATCTACTATTAGATCTTGCTTTTCTTGTGATTTTAAAAAGCAGGCTTCTTTGTTTATTATTATCTCATCGTTTTGGTGTTCGCGAAAGCATGAACAGGTTGTTCCCATTTTCTATTTTGTTTATTGATAGATTATTATTAAATCTGGCATTCTTTAGTTTAGGTTTTTTGATTAGATGAATATTGGGCTGTTTAGATTATGGAATTTTATTCTTGATTTCGAATAATAAATTTGTATTAATAAGAGTATTTCAGTCTATGAAGTACTTATTAAATTTCCTATAAATAAATTTTCAGCATTTACTTATAATTATATTTATAATTTACGATTCTCCTGAAATTTATTAGAACATGATTAAATGTTTTTCAAATTATAAATCTATTGATATTTAATATTAAGGAAAAATAGCTAAAATAAGCGTAAGATCATAGAAGATTAAAAAAAACTATTATCAAGCCTATGTGATTTGGATAAGTATTTTTAAAAAACAGAAAAAAACTCTTGGATTTAATAAGTTTTATGAATTACTTTGGTACTATTAACACTAATAAAAGTTAATACAAAATGTAAATCTTACTGTAATATTACAAAAGCTCTATCCATTAACTTATTTTTTAACTAAACAGGCATATAAAAGATTTTATTCTAAAAAAAATTCTCAACATACAGCAAAATAAACTATAATTTCCTAAAAATCAAATAAAATCTAAAAAAAAACCCTTTTAAATCATCCTAATAGCGATCTCTACTCATTAAATCCAATCAACTTATCACTATAAAATCAAATCCATTTCAATCCTACCTACCAAAATTCTTAATTTCCCCTTAAATTTTCTCTTATCCAGGCTTATTCCAAACATCTTCAAATACTGATTTTCCATCATTTGGCTAAAAAGGAATTTTATTCCATATAACATTTAAATGCTGTGGCCAAACATGCATGCCTTCCCCAAAAGAAGTAAATTCTAATTAGATGACCTTATGTCCTTATCAACAATAACATCAGAAGATGCACCTTCTAAGCACAAGATTTTCAAACAACGTGAAATGACTTCCTTACAAACCGGAGATATAGATGGAGCTAAGCCGTTACTAAGAGGCTATCAATGTATAAACAAACCAGAGTTTACAAATTTTACATCAGATATTGACAAAGCCNTGACTTCCTTACAAACCGGAGATATAGATGGAGCTAAGCCGTTACTAAGAGGCTATCAATGTATCAACAAACCAGAGTTTACAAATTTTACATCAGATATTGACAAAGCTTGTCCAAGACAACTACATCCATCTTTAACCAAGCCAAATTTCAATTTGGACATAAACGATATAGAAGGATCAAAGCCTCACTTAGCAAAATTTATGACAAACCGAATTACTAATCCTTTAAACCCCAATTATAAGCTTCCTTCTTTTGAAACAAGACCAGTTACTCCACCTAAATTTATAAGAGACTCTATACCTTCAGATGATATTGAAGGGTCTAGACCTGAAAAGTATCATAAATGGCAAACTAGAGACCAAATAACAGTGAAAGATATTGAAGGAGCTAAAGCGAAACCTGAACGGCAACTTACGAAACCTGATTTGATGGATCCAAAAGACATCAACGGTGTTCCTTTTATGTCAAGAAGATTTACTAACCCCCTTGAGCCTGAATATGTTGGTAGGGATTTAGATGGTAATTTAGCTACTCATGGGAAAATTGAAGGGTCTAAATCAAAACCAATAATAAGAATAGGAATTCCTCCACATAAGCGGAATATTGACTGTGCTGATATTGAAGGTTCAAGACCAAATACAGTTGGAATGGGGCAATTCGCTAATAAAGAAAGGAATTATGTAAAGAAAATTGTTGATGCCAGCGATATTGAAGGAACCAACGCCAGTTCACATAAAAAAGGCATTGTCACAAAAAGAGTCACGAATCCGCTACAACCGAAATACGCTTGGACTACTGAAGACCCAAACGAAACACCACCAGAAAAAAAAATCCATAAAGAAATTGATAAAGTTCCTGATGAACAAATTAAAAACAATTCACGGTTTTGGGGAGTCACCCCGGCTATTTCTAGAAACAATAGTCTTCAACCATCCAGGCCATCAACATCAAAGCCAGCAACTGCTAAAAACTTAAACAGCCAGGATTTTCAAAGAAATATTTACAAATTTTACAATGAAGCACTTCCTCCTGCAGAAATGCAAGAACAGCTAAATAAAAATGCGGAAAGATTTTTTGCGAACCCAACAGCAAAACTTACTGATAAGTTTATTAGTGTTACTAATCCTAATACAATACATAGGAGTAGAAAAGAGGTGCCGATTGCTGATGCTGCACAATTTAATCAGAATTTAAAGAATTTTTGTGGAGTGAGTTCGAATGGAAATAGTAGACCATGTTCTTCGAGTAGTAATTATAGGTTTTCATTATCAAGGTCTGAGATTGGTAAGCCAGCATGATAATTACATAAATTATGAGAAATAACTAGACAAATTTATCTAATAAACTATCTAGTATAAAACCCTCCAGAGCCATTTCTAGCATATCCAGCATTTGTTTCACGTTTGTGGAAATCATTCATAGTAAATCCAGCAGGTCCAGGAGCGACTCTCTTGACTTGAGGTGGGCTGACATCAGTTCTCAATTGTGCTTCTAAAGCAGTCTGTAATATTTTCTGCTTAACTTCATTGTTTAGTCCACCTCCATTATCAATTAATTGCATTATATGCTGTTGTTTAGGACTTACACTTCTTCTATATCCTTGAGGTGTTGGCTTACGTTCAGCTTTGATTGGAGTTCCTTGTCTATTAGGATAGTCTTTATAAAAATAAACATTATGATTTGCGCTGTTGTATCTTGTCACATCTTCAAACTTACTGACATGTGGAAAGTCTGGGTTCAAAGACCGTGAAGCTTGAAAAGTGGACTTTGGGCTTTTGGATGTTCCATAATTTTTGATCTTTTGTTCAAGAGCATTCATTTTGCTAACTGTTTTTGATATTATAAATGGATGAGGTATTAGAAGGACTTAATAAGGTTTAACAGTATATTTAATTTTCATTTAAGCTCTATTTAATATTATTAACCATTTAATATACAATACAAAATATTATATCTAACTTATACTTTATTCCTTTAATCACTAAGCTAATTGTTTTTCTTTTTAGAACTCTCTTCAATTTGCTCCACTTGCTCTTTAAGCTCTTCGGTTTTTTCATAAGCTTCTTTAATCTCTTTAATATTGACAGTATTCTTAATAGTTTTAACTCCTTTTTCAATAGGTGAAATAAGCCACCCAAGACCATGCTTTCTCAAGAAATTCCCCCAGAACTTAAATGTTTTAACTATAGTCTTCCACACAGAAATATAGCAATGATTAAAGTATTCAATCTGCATGAAAACCAAAAGTACTTCCATTCTAAGCCACTTAAAAATCATTTCAATCAAATCCCCCAATTGGTCAAATTTTTCATCAAAAAAATTCCAAATTATTCTTGTGAGTTTATAATCATTAGCCTGATCCTCTATAAACTCCGCGCTTTCATCAGCTAAAAACAAGATGATCCTTACAAACTTATCTTTTCTCAAAGCTTTAAAAATAATCTTTGTATTTTTAGCAAACATCACAGTAATTCCAATACAAAGTGGAAGGATAATCACGAATATTGGGTAAATTACTTGAGTAAAATACCTTATATAAAAACGGAAATTATCACTATTATAAAGCACTGGAGGTAAAAACACATAAAATAACTCTTCCATGTTTTGTCCAAGGACGAAATTGTGATGTATAAGCCTTTTTCCTCTTTCATCTTGATAAATTTGTTTCTCAAAAGCCACAAACTCAACAACATCTTCAATTTCATATGTTAAAACCCCTTCAGAATGCAATTGTTTATACTTTTTCCAGTATTTTGGGATTATAATTTTCAATGATATTAGTGATAAGATTATCGCAATAAGCACAGAAAAATTAGCCACTAAGACAACAACTAAAGCTGAAAGAAGCATTTTTAGTAAAAAAGCCCCTAAGTAACGGATGAGGGTTGGATTATCTTTTATGGATTTTTTTATAGAGAATGTTAGGGAACTTTTGCTTTCGAATGAGATTTTAAAGTTCATGCCGAGAATATCGTCAAGATCATATACTTTATTGTCTAGTTAGTTTGTACCTGGAGTGAGGATTTTCCTGTTCTCGAATTTCATTACGAAATTATAATGAGAGAATAAAAGAGAAAATAGAGGATAATATGGAAAATATTATTTGGTTTTTTGATGATAATTGAGATTGAGGATTTTTAGGTGAGATGATTGGATATTGGGTAAATGTGGATATGATTTAAATTTTCTTAAGGCTTTTTTTGAGTATTATCGGATTAGGATAATTTTTAAGATTTCAAAAAGTTTAGCATATCAAAATATACAATAAATCATAAAGTATTAGGAAATATTCTAAATTATTGTGCAAAATCAAAGTTATTTCCCTATACAGCTAATAATCCTAATCTTAATTCAAATTACTGGTATTTAATTTTTCTTCAGCGTTAATTTGTTATCCTCCTATAACTAAAACAAAAAAAAATAACCCTTCTCCAAAAGAACAATTTTTAACATAATCTACTACAAAGCCTTCATCCATAAGCAATTAACAATAAGATATAATATTTACTCATATTTAAAATCTCTCATAGACATAATTCTAATATTCTAAACATCAAATCTCTTAAATAACTTCTTAACCATAAAATCTTCATCTCTTTTAAACTTTAATTCCATAAAAATAAAATAATGTCAGACGAATTAGAATCAATTGAGATCTCACTTTCATTTTTGCAAAAAGTTCAGGATGAGATATCACAATCGAACCTCGAAGATAACACTTTTTTTAAAAATCTTGAAGACTCTTTAGCTTATTCTTTGCAGGCAAGCCAAATATCTTCAGACAAAGGGGCCCTAGCTCAAATGCCGCGAAATGGGAAAGAAATATCATTTGATATTTCTGACATGTCTTGCCAAAAACCTCCATTACAGCCTTCAAAGCCAAATGAGCCACTTGGCGAAGAGACAATGCCAACAAGTAAATACACAGGAAGAAGTAGCTATAATTTAGCCAGCTTAGCGATTTCAAGCAGACTTTTTTGCAAATACTGCGAAATTGATACAGTTACTATAGTCAACTATGAGATTAAACGTGAGAACTGGCTTGGGTCACTGTTTTCTATTTTTAGAAATATGAAGTGTTGTACTGAACCGAGATCAGCAGAATATGTGGTCGTTCATAGATGTAGGTCATGTTCAAATGTCCTTGCGAGAATCTACTCCGCACAAAGCATATCAGAGCTCCGCGGAAGTCGTGAATAATATTTAATGCTTTCTTTTAACTTTGTTTAAACCAACTTCAAAAAACATTTTTCATAACTAAATATTAATTTTTTGTAGGCATTAAGGGCTTTCTTTATAAACTTCTTATCAACTGATAGAAAATTAGAGGTTTGAGATGGAGCTTCTAGAGTTTTACTTTAAAACTTCACTTTTTTGAGTGTTTTTGGAAAGCTCATTTTTCGGTTTATTTATTGAATTGCCGCCAATTATAATTTTCTTCCTAGGACTATCATTTTTATTTGATGTCTCTTCGATAGCAAACGATAATAAGTCATTTACCACAATTTTCACTTTATAAAGGTTTTTTTTCTCTTTCAGCAAGTTTCTCTAATTCTTGTGGAGTGAAAATTTATTATAAATTCGTAAACCTTCACCAAAACACATAATTAGCCTGGTATTCTGGAGTTTGGCCTTGAAAATTTTTGTACCGAAAAATACACCTCTTGAACTACTCTAATAAACCCAACTTTCGATAAATTCGGCTTGGGATTTATATAATTATCCATCACGATATTAATATTGTTGTATTTTCTAGAGTATAAATTCTTATTTCTCCTTGACAATAAAACATCTTATTTTCATCTAAAATCCATGCATTTATATATACATAATCACACATTTATTTACTCAATTCCTATCTAACTAAGCCCTCTTCAACAATTCAATTAAAAATACAAAACCTCAGCAAATTCTAAACCTAAAGGAAAATTTCTCATAAATAGCACATAATTCCTATAAACCCAAAACTTTAACTTAAAAATTAAACAACTATTATGAAAAAATTAACTAATATTTCTATATCAGGACGCATAGGCAAGGTCAAAAAAAGCATATACGAATCATCAAAAATCTCAGACACGACAAATTTTAACGACCTCAGACCAAACCAAAAAAAAACTCTAAAGCACAAATCTTCAAATATAACCAACTCTCAAGAACGGCCTCGGAAAAGTCCTCAAAAGTCTCCAAAATGCTTAAAATCCAAGCTATCAAATTACTTTTCCAAAACACAGTCAAAACTCAAGTCAAAACCCCAAGATAAATCAAACTCAAACAATAAAAGCTTATCTAGAAAGCCTTCTACGGATAAAAACGTTAAAAAGTCCTTCTCTCCATTTAGCATATCCCCAGCTGAAAAAAATCGTTTATTTCCAAAATCTTTAGGTAAAAATATATCTCTTGCTATACCTGCATCATCAAATAGAAGTCCTCTTCAATTTACAGAAAGATTAAGATTAAATTCAAGAAAATATAGTGGAAACGTTGTAACTCATACATCATGCTTAGAAGAAATGTCTAATCATTCTAATACAAGTATGAGACACTCACAAAATCGAAGTCGTAATGAAGATTATAATTGGGTGTTTATTGACCCTACACAAAATACTATTGAAGTTAGTGATTTTGTTAAAAATTTCCAACAACGACTTTTTTCGCATTCAACTTCTAATATTCAACCACTTAAACTTGCTTTTGATAGTAAAATCAGCACAAACCGTCAAAGTACAGGAAATTCTGATCAATATTCATACAAAGCTCCAGCTAAGATTTTAAAAGGTCGAGAATATTCCACTGATCCCAGGTCTAGATTTCATGGAATTTTACTTGGGTATAATGACAGTCCGGAATCCCCAAGTTCTCCTCATAATTGTGGTTTTCTTCAAAAACCATTGAATATTTGTAGTGATGATTAATTTTTGAGGTTTTTATTTATTAGAATAAGTTTTATGATGTTTAAAAAAATGATATTATCATATAAATTCCTATCATTTATATTAAAATATTATATAAATGATATCAAACAATAACCCAAATCTAATAAACGAACAACCTGATAAAGACTCTGAACGCCTTTATCACTGGGGTTTTGACTTTGAAAATGATTGGAATTTCCCACAATTCTCTTCACCAAAAGTATCGAAATTCTATCACGACCTGAACAGAAAATTTTTAGAAAGTCCTTTTTCTCCAACAAACCAACTGCTTAAACACAATGCAGAAAAGGAACAAATCCGACAAGAAAAGTTAGAAAAAAACAAAGCCTTAGCTAGAAAAAGGCTTAACGATCGGAAAAGTGAAAGGACTGAACTTGAAAAATATTGTAAAAAAAGCCAAGGATCACCTTTACCAAAGATTTCTCATATAAAAATCGCTAATCAACTTGGGTATAACACATGTGATGCTGCTCAAGAATATCATAAATACACAAAACTCTCAGATTCAATGAGGAAAGCTATTTTCCCTCAAAAAGTTGCCTCAATTGAAGCATCAGGTTTACAAAATATGATACAAAAAACAAACGAACTTCAGAAAATCGAGGAATACAAACATAAGAAAATCAAAGATGCTATACAAATGGAACGTGAAAAACTAAGGAAAAGACATAAAAAAACTCAACAACTTGAAAACAAATCAGATGTTTTTAAATATAGAGAACTTGATTATGCGAATAAAAACATGTATAGTATAAATGACTTTGGGTATGAAAAAGTTTATCAATGGGATATGCTGGTAGAAAAACTCAGCCAACCGAAAAAAGTTGATAATTACAAGTTTTCGAAAAGTGATCTAAGAGGAATGCTCCATGCAACCCCACAACCAACAGAACCTCTTACCACTGAAATCTCAATACAAGGGCATTTCCCTATTACCGAATGGCGTTTTCGCCGTAGATCTTCCTGATTACAAATCTTAAAAGTTAAACATTAATTCCATCTGGCTTCCTCTTCTCGGATCTTTAACTTTAAGATTATTCTGCCTAATACCTTTATGATTCTCTTCATTTTCTATATCTTTGACCTCCTGAATAATCTTATTTTTTTTCTGTTCTAAATTCACTTGTCCTGATGCTTTATTTAATTCTAATATAATACAAGATATATCATCAATACTCACATTATCTTCTTCAACAATAGCAAACCATCTTGTCCTAGCTTCTTCACAAAGTAACTGGGCGATATTACTATTTTGTAATGATGGGGTATCTTTATTTCTATTATTTCCTCTATAAGATTTATCTCTATAAAACTCAACAAAGTTTACAACATCATCATTAGCCATAGCATCCCATAATCCATCAGATCCAACAATAAGAAAAAGGTCATTTTTCCAATCGATATTTATAGATGTGATATCAGGTGTTGATATAACTCCAATATTTTTAGCAACATTATCTCCTATTGACCTACTCATTATTAACCCAGGTAAATTTGTATCATTTTCCCATACACGATAAGGACCTATTCTATTACCTTCATAGTCTAATAATCTTTTAACTTTTCCTCCATTTTCTCTTATACGTTGTGCTTCTTCATTAATCTCAGGTTTATGATCTCTAGTCAATTGTGTATAAAAAACTTTCTTCTGTAACTTACTTCCTCTTCTTTTTCTAACCTCAGCTAAAGCTTTATTTTCTTCTAAATGAGTAATTTTTAATAGAGGCTCACGATTTATATAACTACCTAATACAGCTCTTGAATGTCCAACACAAGCAGAATATATTATATCATTTTTAATCAAAACAAAAACTGCAGTCCTAAATTTTTTTTACGTTCCAGAAAACTCTGTATTGATTCTGGTCTCTGGATTTCTTAAAGCTAAATCACAACTTTCTGATAAGTTGATGAGAAAAGTTTTTGGATCAGACTATATGATGATTACTTCTATAGATTCTTTTTGGCTTCGGTAGTATTTTGATGTATATGAACAACAAAAGTTTATTATTTGTTCTCCTTGTGAACCATGGCCATCGAATAATGCTAAGAGTATTGTGTTGTTTTCATTAAGATAGATACAACTGTCAATGCATTTTTGGAAAAATGTTCCTGTTGGGTCTTGACCTGGTAATACACTACTTGTGACCCAAAGTTTTGAAGTATTTAATGGAATTAGGTTGATTGAAATATGAAGAGGTTTTGTTAGGATCATTTCTATTTGATTTTCTGGTTGGGTTTTAGTTTTTATAGTAACTTTAGTAGGGTAGGTACAGAGAAGAACATTGGGTATTTGGCCTTCGGTTGGCTTAATTATACTTGAACAAGATCCCATATTATTAGAAGGATTTATAAAGAAGAAAAGTTAGAAGGTGTTATTCGAAAATGAATTAGTTAATTTTTTTAGTGGTTATATTTTTTTATGGAATATGAATGATTTCGATGTGTTATTAGGATTTTTAGACTGGGAGAAAAGATGGTTGAGGGTTTTGATGTTTTTTAGATGTTGAAAATGACTTATGGGAAATTTAGGATTTAGTTTGAGGTTAGTTTTTTGGATAAGTTTTAGTAAATATTTTTGCTACCATTTTTTAATCTATTAAAGGTGGGTGTTNGGTTGAGGGTTTTGATGTTTTTTAGATGTTGAAAATGATTTATGGGAAATTTAGGATTTAGTTTGAGGTTAGTTTTTTTGGATAAGTTTTAGTAAATATTTTTGCTACCATTTTTTAATCTATTAAAGGTGGGTGTTATGATTGGGTTGAGGATTTGGAAGTTTATGTGGGTGAAAATATTGTGTTTTTTATGCTGTAAATTTTGGATTAATTAGAAATTTTTAGTAAAATTTTTTTCTATTAAGAATTTATTGATAAATAGGTTCTGCACTAGCTAAGTAGGTTGTTGCATAATTTTAGTCGGTTTGTTTTAAAAAGTTGTTCAATTACCGAAAATTTTCAATCGTAGATTTTAATTTTCTTTGAAATTTATCTTAATAAAACTATAAACAAAAACTTCTGAAGGACTCAGCCTTAATCACAAAAACCCAATTTTCAAAATCTTTAATATCCTAAGCTATTTTATTTTCTCGACTTATAAATGAAATTTTGCGAATCCTTGTTAGAACTGTTTGAAAACAGTAATTGCTTATGCAAAGACCGGAAAAAACGGCAAAAAGTTTCTGAAGCCTCATTAAACCTCGTTATCGAAGCTCCAGCAAACACTTTAAGTGAAGAGTCTAATTCGATTTCAGTCAGAATGAGCCCAGCGACAAAGAAAATGCAAGCAATACCCAACCACGAAATGGAAACTGCAGATCTCTTAACCCAAGAATACACATATTCCTCATATGGTGAAGAAGCCAGATCTCTAATCTTAGCTATAGAAAAAAATGATACAGAATTTGTAAAATCCATACTAACAAGTAGTGATTTACATCAATATACAGATTCAGATGGGTTTTCTTTACTTCACCGGGCNAAATCCATACTAACAAGTAGTGATTTACATCAATATACAGATTCAGATGGGTTTTCTTTACTTCACCGGGCAGTTTTTGTAGGCAATCCAAACACAGTATCAATTCTTGCTAAAAAAGTAAATCTTAATACCGCAGATGACTCTGGTAGAACAGCTTTACATTATGCTTGTATGCAAAGTAAAGCTGAAATAACAGAAATTCTTTTACAACTTGGATGTGATACTGAGATTATTGATAATTATGGGAAAACTGCTTTTAATTATTCAGAAAATCAACCGGAAATTAGAGAAATTTTCAATTCGTTTAGTCAGAGTAGAAGGGTTACAGAAAAAGCTTTTAATATTGTACAGACTAATGATAATGGTATGGATAGAATGATTGAAGAACTTAAACAAAATAGGATATTGAAAAGATTGAGGAAAGTTAGTAGGTCGGCTGAATGTGTGACGGGTATAAATTGCTTAAGCAATTATAAGGTTATTAAAGTTGTGGGAAAAGGAAGTTATAGTAAAGTGTTTTTGGTTGAGGATAAAAGAAATGGGAAGGAATATGCTTTGAAGGTTATGAAGAAAAGCAAGATTTTTGAAAACAAAATGATAGATTATGTGAAGACTGAGAAACATATATTGTCTACATTAAGAAGTCCGTTTATCATTTCCTTAATCTCATCATTTCAAACTAAAACAAGTCTTTTATTGCTAATGCAATACTGTCATCGTGGGAGCCTTGGAGACAGGTTACAAAATTCCACCCCAATTCCAGCTAATTTGGTTAAACTTTATGCATGCGAAATAATTTTAGCTCTTGAATGTTTACACAAAAACAAGTTTATATATAGAGACCTAAAACCAAGCAACATATTAGTTAATGAAGATGGTCATATAATGGTTTCAGATTTTGGTCTTTCCAAAAGAATTGAAACACAAACTTACTCATTTTGTGGGTCAATTGGTTATGTTGCCCCTGAAATCTCAGCAGAAAAACCTTATGGATATGAAGTTGATTGGTATATGCTTGGATTAACACTATTTGAAATGTCAACAGGTTGCCCATTTTATTTGAAAAACGATAAAGTTTCTATTAGTGACCCGTTATTATATGATTTAATAGAAAAATTATTAGAAAACATACAGAATAAAAGACTTGGGTTTTATGAAGATGCATCTGAGGTTAAAAGGCATAATTATTTCAAAGGTGTTGATTGGGAAAAAGTTATGAAAAAAGAAGTTCAGCCTTTTAATGAAGATGAAAGTTTGAGAAATAGCACAAATTGGATACATCTTGAAGATAGTGATGATGATTCTAGTTGGAGTTTTTTGGATGAATAAGATAAATTATAAATTATGATCTTAATTTAAGATGATTATATATTGAAAATAGATATTTAGCATATATTTCAAAAGGTTTTTGGGGAAAAGTTTTGGATATATACATAATAATAAAGGACTTATAATATTTAAATGAATGAAGAAATCATCAAACTCCGTAAAGAACTGGAGGAAGCTGAAAATGAACTAGACAAAGTGAGAAAAGAGTACCGAGAAAAAGAAGAAAACAATACACAACTTATCGCAAAACACAAAAGCAAATGGGAAGTTAAACATTGTAAGTTAATCAAAGATATAAGATCAATACAAGAAACATATGAAAAAGAGAAAAAAAAGTGGCAAGACCAGATGCTTATCCAATCAGAAACTCTAATTGACCTTAAACAGCGAACAGCCAAAGAAGAAGAAAATGAAAGGAAATTCCTAATGCAAATTGACGCTGAATTACTTGCTGTAGCTGGAAGAGCCCAAATGAGATCAAACGATAACAGTATTTCAGTTGAAGGTGATACTCTTTTTGATGGTATCAGTTCTGAAATCCCTGAAGAAACCAATCAAATCCTCCATGCGATATTCAAATCCAGAGAAATCATCAGAACCTTACTAGAAAAAACCATGCAGCCTCTAATTACAATCCCCCCATTACCTCAGGTTCATACCCCAACATTTGATATCCCAGAAATATCGAAATCTTTAACTGAAAGCTATAGAGACACATCTTTATATTCGAAAATCCTTATAAACGACGATATTCTTAACTCTTTATCCATGTCAGAACGTGAAGCTGTTGTTTATTCACTTATAAACTCAGGTGCAGGACCTGAAGAAAAACGTGAAGTCCAATTAGAAGACCTTCTTAACTTAACTGGTGCTGAAGAAAAACTTGTTTTAAGTTCAGGACGATTTGAGGATTTATCAAGTATAATCGAAGAAGAGTCTGGGGTTGATTCAGTTAAAGAAAACATGGGATTAACATTTTCATTACCTGATGTTAAAGTTAATGAACTTAGTAGCTCAAGAGTTAAAAATATCCCTGCAGATGAGTTTAGTTCTATATCTTCAAATACTCATAGATCTAAACATACTGAGAATTTATATTCAGATATTGAAGTACCTAATCATGATACTAATGAATTAGATAATGCTTTAGTCCATGAACATTATTCAGTAGAGGAACAGTCTGAAGAAAGTTTAAATGAACTTAAAAGAGATTGTAAAGAATTTCTTAAAGGTAAATAATTTTAAAGTTATAGTTTTAGATCAGAAAGAAACTATTGGGATATGCAAATATTACCCCCAACGATTTCAGCATGGTAATCTGAGACTATTTCTTTGATTTCGTTAAGTTCTTTTTTGAGTTGGTTTATGTCTTGAAGTAATTGACGAGATGAGTTGGTTATACGATTTTCATCTATTTCTAATAATAAAGATAAAGATATATCTTTACCTTGTTTAAGGTATTTGAGAATTGTTAGAAGATGGTGAACTTGTCTTGATATTTTATGGATATCTGATGAAAGGACAGCTAAATCATGTAAGTTATTCCCACGTCTAATAATTTCTAATTCTTGCTTAAGATTTGTGTTATCATGGAGTAAAGACGCTTGCATTTGTTCTAATTGTTGCAGCTGCTTTTCGAAACCTGCTTGTATTTGTGAAGAATTTTCATTTTTCAAATTTGAATTTTCCTGTTCAAGTTGTTTAACTTTCTCAAATAAATTTTGGTTTTGTCTTTCGTAGTTCTCGATTTTTTGAGTGTTGTTTTTTTTCTCTTCTTCATAGATTTGGATGATTTTTTTCAGTTTTGTGTCGATTTTACTTTTGTTCTCACGTTCTTGATGACGCATTTGGTCTTGGATTTTTTTAATCCCTTCGCTTTTTCTAAGAACTTCCCTCTTCCAGTATTCACTCAAATTGCCTTCTGAGTTTTGAAGTTGGCTTTTAAGGTTTGAATTTTCAACTGTTAGGCGTTCGATAATTGTATCTTTTTCTACGATGTGTGATTTTAATTCATTAACTTCGATATCTAATCTTTGCTTTGATTTATTTACTTCTAAATACTGAAGTTCCTTTTGTCTTATTTGATCTTGCAAATCAGATATCATTTTAAGGGATATTTTTGGGGACTGAGGATGAGAGGAAAGGGTATCGCTCAGTTTGTGTAGGTTTTTTTTTGATGTTTCTGTGTACATGTTCTCTATACCTGAAGGCCAGAGGACATTCTTAATTTTCCTATCAAGTTTCGGACACGACATTTTATATACTTTTAACTATTTTATGAAAAATTATTTTTTTATTATATAAAAGCTGGGGTTAATAATGTTATTGTTTGGGTTTTGATTATTAAATTGTAGAGATTTTTATAGGAATTATAAGAGTTTTCCTAGTGATTTAGTAGATAAATATAGTTCTACTTACTGAATTAGTATTACATTAAAAATATTCTTCAAAATATCAGGAGTTTTTATATATGAATTTATTGCAAGAGTATCAAAAATCTTAACCTAAAATACATTCTTTCATAACTACTATTATCATTTTCCTTAATTTTTATTATATCATTTAACCCATCTCATTATTAAAAAAATCAAATAATTTCATCATCAAAAACCCAAAAAAATAAGCCAAATCCTCTAATTTCCTTAATTAAACTCCACACAATACATATAAAAACATATGATTTATTATAATCTAAGTAGCAACCAATGAAGTTTGCGATTTAGAATTTTCTAAATCATCTTTTTGTTCTTTATACCCAATCCCTTCATCACATTTTTCCCCAGTTAAAATCTCATTAATAACAGGCATCTCTAAATTTTTTTGTGTATTCAAAGATCCTTTCTCTCCACCATATCCTTCCAACTTCTTCTGAGACTTTTCATTTGTCTTACTTTCCTCATCTTCCTTAGTAACTTCAGCTATATCATCCAATTTACCTTTTGCCGCAAATAAAAAAGATTTCTCCGGACTATCATTTGTCTGTGTATTAGGTGGAGCTTTTAATATATTGTCATTATTCTCAACTCCTACACAAGATTCATTTTTTAAAACAGAATCATTACCTTTTAATACCATATCTTTGGCAATATCTTGGCTAGTATCTAGATTATCACATTCAAGAAATTCGTTTTTATCTATATTATTATCTTTACCAGAAAGATCTCTAAGGACTTTAATATCAAGAATCACATCAAATTTCTGTTTTTTAAGCTCTTCTTCATCTTCTTTGAGTATTGGACAAGATTTCCTTTTTAGTGACTTTTGCAAATTCTGATCTATTTTTTCCATTATATATATCTTACTAAAAAATCTAACAAAAAACAATAATAAAATACTTTTTCAGGTAATGTTTCTGATGGATTATTATTCCTAAGATATTCTTCTAATAAACTATTCCAGTAATTTTATTTTTCTATATCCCTTTCTCGGACTACTCATAAAAGATGTGACATTGACTGTCGTATTTTTGATATACAATGATGAGAATCTAAAGGCATTCTATGTTGTTTTGAAAGCTGTCTATCAGATAAATTTTTTTTTTTTTCATAGAAGGATATAACAAAATTTTTGTAAATCTTCGTTGGATTTTAGACGAAGAAGTAAAGTATGCCAAGCTTTTCCAATAGTTTTATATAGCCTTCTTCATTTCGGTAAATAAAACTTAGACAACTTCGGAGCCTATTAGTTTAGTAAAGGTCCTTTTAAAAATAGGCTTTTGGGCCTTTTATCAAAATCTAACTATAATGAATATGATATTACAAAACTTCTAATAGATGATATAATAATATGTATGAAACACATAAAAAGTATTAAAACTAGTTTCAATTATACAAATCATATTTTTACTCTTATAACTACACTGAATTCTGATATACATTATTAGCTTTAAAATATGCAATAAATACATCAACCAGAAAAGAAATAAAGAAAAGTTTATATTATTTCTTATCAATAACTATACTCAAATCATAAAATTCTCTCTGCCTTGATCTTAGTATAAATAAAAACACAACAGTTAAAAGGAAGTATTCTTTATTTATTGCATTTAAAGAACCATAAGATTGTGTATTAAGAAAATTCTGTTATGATATTTGCCTTACTCAAAGACTTTAATTTTCATATTTAAGTAACAAAAAAAAGTTATAAAATTTTTAAATCTTATATATAAGTATGGACACTTAAAATAACTTACATCAAATAAGACTTTTATAATCGAAGATTTTATAATTTTATATTGGATTATCGATTAAAAGCTATGTATAAACTGACGTATTTTAAATAGTTATTATGATTACTAGTGAAACTAAGGATATAACTGATTCATAATACATTGATAAAGGATAGTTCTAAAATTTTTTTTAAGATCATAGAGCTTTGTTAAAAGGATGATAGCAAGTAAGAGTAGCTCTTATAGAAGATATTTTCATGATTAGTTAGTCCTAATTAAGTTTAGATTAAAATACTGTTGGCTTAAAAATTGAATAAATTATATTTCGATAGCAGAAATATTAGGAATTTTTTGAGTTAACTTTTAAAAATATCTACTTTTCTGACATAAATTGTTGTAAGTTAGTTCTGGCAAGATAGTATAAATTGCTAGTAAAGTTTTGAGAGTAGTAAAGACATTGAAATTATCCCAAAATTCTTGCTTCATAACTAAGCTTTTAAAAATTTATGTGAATTCTATTTTTTGAAGCCTTTATCTACTTTACTATTGTATACACCTTTGAACTTATATCTTTGGCGAGCCAGCAAAATCCACGTGTAATTCTAAGGAAATTTTAAATTTTCTTTATTGAAGAACACCCTAATGTTATCAAACCATTTGAAATATTCAAAAACCTATAAACAGATGCTATATATAAATTATCAAACTATAAGACTTCAAATTTGATATATCAAGAGAAAAACTATAGCTTTGAATCAAATAAATTATAACAATGAGTTGCAAATTTGGAGTAAAACTATATAAAATTCCTGGTTCCTTCCTCTTCACTATAATCAAAATTAAATAGGGGTATGCAAATCAAAACACTGAAACTATCTGGCTTTTGCGTTTAAATTATAAAATAAAACTTTTAAACATATTTTAATAGGTATATAGTTCTCATCTCTAACTATAAAATAAAATGTTTAAGGCCATAGCCATAATTGTCACTGCTTTGGTGTTAATTCAAGGATTAAATGCACCCGATTATATAGATCGAGAGACAAAGTTGATTCAAACAGCTGATTCTTCTTGTCCACCAGTTACGATCTTTATAGAATGTTCAGATACTTGCATCAGCTATGACGATTCATCGATTTTCTCAACGGAGATTATCAGTTTCACAGAAAATTCAATAGAAGTTACCCTGCAAGACTTGTATGTAGATCCAGAATTTTGTAATGAAGAAGTATTTGTTGAAGTTACTTGCTTAGAAAATTGTGTTTTAACTGAAAGTGAAGTTACTGTAACTGTGACAATTTACGATGAAGGCCTGGTTTTAGAATTTATAATCCCATTAGAATAATTAGCATATAGATAATCCGCTCTTATAGCACAAAAAAGCATGATTTTATAAAATATATACCAAGAAACCGTATATTTTTTAAATATTAAAAAATATTTTCTGTTATGATGATACACACAAAAATATTTTTTAGGCTGATCTACAGTATGATTTTGACACAAATTTCNTTGATCTACAGTATGATTTTGACACAAATTTCAGTGTTATTTTATTGATTTTAGGGCTTAAACAAAAATAAAATTTAACTGATCAAAGAAGAAATATTAAAAAGTTAAGTAGACATTTTATTGAATATGAAAAAATATGCACTTCAAGTCTTTAAAATATATGCTGATATTTTACTATAAAAGTATTAACCTATAATAAATTTTATTATTTTAGTTTTCAGTAATAATCTAAGATAGTTTTTACTATTTATTATACAATTTTAATAGAAATTTTATTCAATAATTTTTTTTAATTTTGATGAGATGGCTTTAAGAGTATTTTAATAAAGACTATATTTATTTATATGTGTTAAATGAAATAATTATATTAAAAAGTATTTTTTTCAAAAAGGTTTAGGATGATGAGAATTATGGATTTTTTTTAGATAATATAGTTGTTAGTGTTAAGGTAATAATTATAAAAAAAAATATTGTTAATTTTGTATAATGATGATATGTGTTCATAGGCTTAAGGATAAAAAATTTTGGATTGTCATAACAATTTTTATATATTTTAAATTTTGTTGAAGTTTTTATAGTAATTTTTTAAGATAATGTGCATTATGATTAAAAAATAGGCTGGGTTTGTTTGTAGATTATTAAATCATAATAATTTATTAGTACAATTATGATTTATTATAGGAAATTTATTTAATGAATTATATCAGAGTTAGACGTTTGATATAATTTATTGTAATACTTTAAACTTTTGGGATGTCATTTGTTTGATGAATTTCATGTTTTATTATAAAATTTATTTTATACTTGCACTTTTTATTATGTTATTAAAAAGGCTTAAAACTAGCTTGATGTATATATAGAATAGTTTAATGCATTAAATAAAAATGATGAAGAAATGGACTATTTGAATTTTTATCATCAGATGAAAATATAATAAAATAGGTCTAGGATCGAAGACTAGTTTCTTTAATCCAGTTTGCTATAGATGTGGCAGCAATACAAAGTTGTCAGATAAAATAAAAGTTTTAATTTGATATTGATACAAAATAGAATCTCACATTTCATTAGCATCTCAAATATTTTTTCATGATTAAAAAATATGATAATTTGTAAAACTCTAAATGATAATATATTAATTATCTATTAATACATCAATAAAACCTATTATTATTCCACCTGCTAAGAAATCACCATAAGTAAATAATTTTTTCCCTTAAATTAACTTCCTCTAATTCTTATTATATTTCTTATATTAAGCCTAATTTCTCAGCTTAGATTTATTTTTCAAAAACCCTTAACTCATTAATTTCACTTAGCATAATACAATATTTTTTTACCACATTCAAAAAAAAATCTAGTTATTTTGATTTCTTAAATGCATATATTCTTTGTAAAAATCTTATATTTATCAAATAAACTATCTTTATAATAAAACCAAAACTAATCATAATAAAATATGAGCGGCAGTGAAAAAGATACAGACGGAGTTTCGCCAATATCAATTCAAAACAAAGATTTGCCAAAAATATACGAAAGTCCAAAGCTCATTATACCTAAATCCCGATCTAAAAGTATTCTTATTAAAACAAGCCCTGACATAAAAGTTGATACCGCCAATTTTAGTAGCATCATTTTAAGCATGGACTTAGAAGAAGAATTTAATCAATATGACCGTATTGATAATATTATCACAAAACTTAAACACAAAAATGCTTTGACACTTGTGCCTATAAACGAATTCGACAATTTTATCAAGAAAATATACAAAATTATATCTAAAAACTCTAATATCGAATATACAAAAAAATATAAAACAGAAGCTAAAGCTTTGATTAAAATCCTTGAACCTTCAAAAACTTATCTGNTGCCTATAAACGAATTCGACAATTTTATCAAGAAAATATACAAAATTATATCTAAAAACTCTAACATCGAATATACAAAAAAATATAAAACAGAAGCTAAAGCTTTGATTAAAATCCTTGAACCTTCAAAAACTTATCTTAATTTAATAAGCGATAAAGATATTGACCAAAGCTTAGTAAAAGATGAACTTTTAGAACAAATTTTGAAAATAATTCAAAAAGCTTTAGAGAAAATGATAATCCCTTTAGCTTATCAGCCTAGTAAAGAGAATATAGAAATTCTTGAGAATAAAACAATTAGAAAATGCATGGCAAGTCTTTGTAGTGTAATTGAGTACTTTTCAGTATTGGTTAATAAAAATTCTTTCCAAGAAAATCAAGTGATGTCTTTAGCTGAGTTACTTATTAAAACTCTATTTGCTGAAGGTGCTGAAATATTACATTTGACTTGCAATTATACTTTAGCAAGCATAGTAAATGCTTATAACAAAATTACTGTAAATATTATTAATGATATCATTTGTAATCTACATGTTTTGACAAATGATTTAAATCTTGCTATTGGAGCTAAAAATAAAAAAATATACTGTAGAGATTATACAGTAACAGAAGGAGTTGAGGTTAAATTTAGCACTTTTATGGTTATAAATGTTTTGCAAAATTGTTCATCACTTTCTCAAGCTATTATGCCGAATGGGAAAATCAATCTAAAAATTGTTGCTAAACAGTTAAAAGAAACTTTGAGTATATCTCAGCATTTTGTTAATCAAATTTGTGATAAGGCTTTTAAACCTAAATCCGAAAGCCAAGAATGCAGAGTTTTCCTTGATATTTTTATCAAAGACCTTCTTAAATTGATTTTTAGACCTGAGTTTCCATTGGCATTTCAGATATTAAATTTGATTATTATGAAGATTTTTTCAGCTTTTAAATCGTTTTCAGCTGTGATTAGACATTATGCTATTGATGAAATATCTGCTATAGCTAGTTATCTTAAACAATCTATACATGAGATTAAAAAGTCTCCTATTGTTCCACAAAATATAACTAAAGTTCCTATGACAAATCATCCTTCAGATAATTTTATGGCTTCACTGTGTATTTGTATGCAAGGGTGGAATAATGGGGAAAATGTTATGATTGAATGTGAAGAATGCTGGAGATGGTTTCATTTAGAATGCGTAGGACTAAATGTTGGAAAAATATCAGATAATACTTGGCTCTGTGATGATTGCAGACTTTTTCAATACTTAAAACATATATCTGTGAAAGAAGCTAAGATAAATGATGATGATGTGTTTGCATTACCTCATGAGATAATAAATATAAACCTTAAGTATCAAAGCGTATATCAAGAACTTATCATTAATTATCTAATATCAAACAGAGGAAGATCTGAAGAAAGCAGTAGAAGTCTTTGGCTTGCACATTGGCTTGAGGCAAAAAAAGATAAAAACCTAAAATACTTATGGCAAGCCTCAAATAAACACACAAACCTCCCAAGATTATCTGAAAAAGGTACAATCAAACTCTTAAGACAATATTTACTATCTTTTGACCTTGGTTTAGCATATTTACATATGCAACATAGAATCATAAATCTTTTCACAGCTACTCAGCCACTAACTCGTGCTAAGGCTTTAAAATCTTTAAGTTCTATTGTATCTGCTGATCCAGAATGTCTTTCTGAAGATATTATTGAAGCTGCAGTTACTCAAAGATTACATGATACATCTATTGCAGTAAGAGAAGCAACTGTTGAATTGATAGGAAAATTTATAACGTTTAAATCAGAGTTTTCTGATATTTATTTTGCTGCATTGTTAGAAAGACTAAAAGATAAAGGTCCTAGTGTTAGAAAAAGAGTTATAAAAATCTTAGGGGATATTATTTCTAATGATTCTGAAGATCAGAGGAATATTCAGATATATTGTGAAGTGATTAAAAGGATTGGAGATGATTCTGAAGGTATTAGAGATGCAGTTGTAAGTTTATTTGAAAAAGAGTGGTTTTTTGGTGGGGATAAAAAGTTTCTGGGGTTATTTGTGGAAGTTGTAAAAGTATTAAAAATAAAAGAGCCGTGTATTATGCTTTTTAAAGGTGTTTTGGAGAAAAACCAAAAATACAAAAATAAACTTGGAAAAATTGCCCAGAAAGCTACTGAGAAATTAATATCGAGCACGGTTTTATTTGATTCTATAATTTATTCTAAGTTGATAGAAATTATTTCTATAGCTGCTCCAGAATTAATTGTTGATCAAGTTTCAACACTGCATCAATTTCTAACTGCCTCACAGGGTGTACCTGAAGAATCTGAACTTTTGACGTCTATTTGTATTGTTATAAGTCAATCAGCTGAGCATCTAACTTCCTTAAGTATATCACGAATAAAAAAGATTGAAAGACAACTTTTGACTCTAATTCTTACCCAAGGATCAAATGTAGTTACTCAAGCAATAAATACTTTATGTAAAATAGTTCAATTATGCAGTCATGATTACAAAATAATAACTTCACTTATAATAAAATGCTTTGATTTATTAAAAGACCATTCAAAAAACTTACTTTTAGATAAAACTATACTCCCTATAATATTCAGAGCATTACTAACTTTAGGTCTCTGTATAAAATTCACTGAAAACTCAGTTTTTAACGATTTATCCTTAGAAAAAAACAAAACTTTTATGAACAGCATATTCAAAATCTATCAAAAATTTATCCTCACAAAAAATGATTCAATCAAAGAGAGAGCTTTAGATTCACTTAGCTTAACATGGGTAAGATTCCCAAAACTTCTAAGTAAATCAGACAAACTAATCAAAGAAGCTTGGGACTCAGCAGAAACCCCTATAAAAAAAATTAAACTTTTACAAATGTTTTATGAGTTCATGTGGCATTATAATGAGACAATAAAAGAAGATTCAGATGAAGATAAAGGTAATGTGATTTCTGTGATTTATGGGTATTTAGATAACATATTAGATTGTACAAATAATGAGAATTTAGCTGTTAGAGAAAATGCTGCTGAAGTACTTAAATTGATATATATGCTAGGTAGTGTTAATGCTAGTAAACTGATTTCAAGGCTTTTTTGTATGCTTGGAGATGAAAGTTTGATAATAAAAGAAGTAGCTTTTTATTGTATTGAAAATGGATATACTAAAAACCCTGAGATGATTACAATAAATTTGCAAAAGTCACTGAAGGAAGCTTTTGAGTTTCAAGCTAAGATTTTAAAGCAAAGAGATCTTAAAGAAAGTTATTATCCAAAAGTTTATACACTAGTCAAAGAACGAAAAAGTATTAGAAATAAGTTTCTAAATACAATATTAAACTCATTAGAACCTAGCAATTCTGATTATACTGAGTTTTTATGTGAAATGATATCTATACTGAACTATTCTAATTTAGAAGAATTAGGATTTATACTTCAATATATTGATAGGAAAATACAAATTTCTGCATTTAGGCTTTTGAGGATAATAAAAGTTCGGAAATCAAACAAAAGTTATATTAATAAAGAACTTATAATTGAATGCTTGATGCAAATTCAGTTTTTTGTATTGAAAAACAATCTTATTTCTGCATATCAGATTAAGAATTTTAATGAATTTGAGGATAAACACGTTCAGAAAACTGAAGATGCAGGCTTGTTTCAAGAAGAATATGAAGAATTTAAGGATTATCATAATTTTGAAGAAATCAAAGGTGAAGAATTGAATAAGTTTAAATATAAGGTATGAGATATTTAGTTCAAGCAATATGTGAAAATGCAAAATCTTGAGGATGCTCCTTTAAGAAAAAGAAGTAGAAAACATACTGAAAGCGAAGTTTTGGATAAGCAAATTTTAAATGCATAAATTTCTAAGGTTAAGATTTTTTATTTTTAGTTTCGAAAATAATTTTTAGATTTAAGTAATAAGAAATTATTAAAATACGCATATTTATGCAAAGATTAGTTTATGTTGGTTATAAATTATATATTAAATGCATTCAAATTACAATAAAAGTAGGACTAGAAAATTCTTTTTGTAAAATTTGAGATATAAATGGCAAAGATTTTTTACTTGTTGTTTTTTAAAATATATAATCTCTTTAAGTAGGCTAAATTTAGAATCTCAAATTACCCAATATAAACTTTTAAAACTTTTAAACTGAAAATTGAACCCATTGCTCACAGTATAATTTTTTTAATAATAAACAAGTAAGTATCAATCTATATTATTAGTTATCTTTATCTAATATCATACATATAGAACAATAATTAATTATGGAAAAGTTTTTTACTTACAATTTTTTTTTCTTAATCAGAAATTAAATAAGTGACAAGGTTTATTAAAAATCTACCTAAGAATCAGAGCTAGCCTTTTATTTTCAAACTTGCAGTATAAATAAAAGAAAAAATATAAGATTATAAATGGAGCATAGCCTTGAATTTTTAGGATGCACAATAAGAAATCTGAGTGAAGACGATTTTAGGAAGGGATTTAATGAGTTAATGACTGTACTCGATACTGAAGCTCAACTTGATGAAGAAGGTTTTATTGAATACTGTTCGAATATCAGAAAAATGCCAGATGAGTATATGCATATAGTAGCCGAAGAGACTTTATCAGGGAGAATTGTTGCAAGTGCTTCAGTTATGATTGAAAGAAAATACCTTAGGACTGGCGGAAAAGTTGGACACCTTGAAGACCTTATAGTGAATCCGTCTTTTCGTAAGCAAGGATTAGGGAAAAAAATTCTTGATATTCTAATAACAAGAGCACGTGAAAAAGGGTGTTATAAAGTCATTATTTCGGCTGTCCACGATAGTTCAGAGTACTTTGAAAAAAACGGATTTAAGAAGAAAGGGTTAAACATGAAGATATTACTTACTCAATAGATAAAAAATGTAGGAAAAACAAGTTATTTAAATCGTTTTATACTAAAAGGATTGATAAAAATTCTTAATCATTGAAATATAAGGCATATAAATCGTTGGGTTGCATTTTCTTTCAAGGTTTTCACAATTGTTCCATATTTTGTTAAGCATATATTTATATTCTTGTCCCTTTAAAGTCTTAAAAGTTGTATCAGCAAAAGTTAAACATCCAGCAATTGCAGGAATCCAATTCATAGTCACCTCAATTGTTAATAAATGAGATAAAAAATTCCATAAAAATACAATTTCATCAAGACTAATATACAAAGATGCAAACAAAATTCCAATTTTTTCCACTTTTATCATTTCTTCTTTAGCTTTTACTTGTAAAGCTCCACCTTTAAAAGTTCTTCCAATATCTTCTAACCGTAGCGAACTTAAAGCTTTTATAGAATCGTAATTAATAGGTATAAAAACATCAGCCAAATACTGTATCTCAAAAATAATTGCCGTTAAACAAAGTGGGAATTTATTTTTAACAGGGATAACAATATCACACAAACTCTTACAATAATTCATAAGCATCGACAAATCTTCATTAAAACCAGAATATAAATCAATGAAATAATATGCTAAATTTACAATAATAGATTTATGTGTATTTTCTGAAGTTTTCCCAATAATATCACATAATTCTTTTATACACTCAGCCACTTCTCTTTGTTGCATATTTGGAGTTATAATATTAAGTACATGTATGATTTCTAATACAGTATTTTTTATGCTTAAGTCATTAGAAGGAGTATTTCGTCTAATTGAACAATATTCTTCAAAATCCATAGATCCTTGTTTTGAAATAGAAATATTAGCTTGATTATTGGTATATTGATTTATTGTAGAAATATGATTGTTATTAGCAAAAGGATTATTTATTGTATTTTGTGTACGGGTATTCATATTAGGGTTTGTGTTCTGAAATGGATTTGATGGTATTTGAAAATCTGATTGGAACTGCGGCGCTGGGAAAGGACTTTGCATTGGCTGACTATCTGGTTTAAAAGTTTGAGGTAAAGGAAAAGGAACTGAGTCAAATTGAGGTCTTTGATTTGTGGGTGCAAAGTTATTTTGTGGTTTTGATTCATTAACAAGGAATGCGTTACTCATAGAAAAAGGGTTTTGAGTTTTTTGTGGATCTGGCTCAGTTCTTATATTAGAAGCAAATGCATTTGGCTCAGTTCTGATGTTTGAAGTAAAAAAATTTGAATCTGTTCTAATATTTGATGTAAAAGGATTTGTCATAGGATTTAACTCAGTTCTAGTATTAGAAGAAAAAACATTTGGTTCAGTTCTAATATTTGATGTAAAAACATTTGGTTCAGTTCTAATATTTGATGTAAAAGCATTTTGTTCAGGTCTAATATTTGATGCAAAAACATTTTGTTCAGGTCTAATATTTGATGTAAAAGCATTTTGTTCAGTTCTAATATTTGATGTAAAAACATTTTGTTCAGTTCTAATATTTGATGCAAAAACATTTTGTTCAGTTCTTATATTTGACGTAAGATTTGGCTCAGATTTAATATTTGACGTAAAAACATTTGGCATAGAAGACTCAGAGTTTGTCCTTTGAGACATCGGCGCAGAAAAAGCTGGGAAACCCTTGGACTCTTGTGATGGATAATTTACTAAATTAGCTGAAGTTGCAAATGGTGTTTGAGAGGTTAAAGGTGGAGCTAATGAGCTTATAATTTTTTGAGAATCAGTAAGGTTGCTCGTTGCAAAAGGATTTGGGGTTTTCTCATTATTACTTGGCTTTGATACAAAAAAACTATTCGTATATTTTGGTTCATTTGTAGGTGTTGATAAAGATTCATTAGTTAAATCCTGTTGTTTTGAAATATCTTGATTTATATTTAAGGTTTTATCAGTATTTAAACGATCTACAGGTTCGCTAGGATGGACTATTGGGTTAAAAGGATTTGAAATTTTGTTAATAACTCCTTCTTGTGAAGTTATTGGTTTAGTTGTGTATATTGGTAATATCATATGTGGAGGAAGGTCTGATTTTTTTATTTTATTCTCTTCTATTGTGTTTTCAAACAATGGTTTTTGATCTTGTGGTATTGGGTTAAAATTTAAATCCTGTGTTTTTTCTTTTATAAATGGCGCCTCGCTTTTTTCTGAATGTATAGTCGGGTTAAAGTTAAAAAGTCCTTCAGACTCGTTTTTTTCCAAAATCGCAGGGAGTTGGCCAAAAGCGAGTTTTTTAAGATTCTCATTTTCTAATGCTTCTTTTTTAAAATCCAGTTCTTTTCGCTTCTCCCACTCCTTTATGATACTATGGGTTTCTGGATTTTTAGCCTTTTCTTCAGCAAATCTGCCAATTTTCAGCGTTCTTTCATAGTTTTCTATAAGTTTCTGTCGTAGTTCTTGGTATTCCACATCAGTGTTTTTTAACTCATCTGAGATATCATGATATTCAGGTTTTATTTCTTTTAAGTCCAAGGGTGTTCCATAGTTTTTTGAAGGTTTAGGTTTGGTTCTTTTGGACTTTGTAACTATATTTCCCACAGATTTCTGAGGAGTTTTGAAAAGTCCTTCAATAACTGATCCTTTAGAGCTCAAAGCGGGAGAATTGTCCATATTATCAAATACTAATTTTCTCACAGGCATATCAGGTAAATAAAGGGGGGGGTTTTCTTTTATTACTATAACTTTTTCAGGATGAGTTGGTATCTTAATAGTTTTTGGGGGAAAGTATATGTAAAGAAAGAAATAAACTAGGATTTCAAGTAAAGTTATGAGTAAGAAATCTAAATGAAAACATAAGAATCGAGCTAATAAAAAAACCCCAATGTGAGCTTTGTAGTGGATTGCAGTGCTAATATAGTCCATTTTTTACAAAAATTTAGTGACAAGAAAAGATTGTGAATATGTGTTAGATTTTCGAAGGGAATATTTTAGAAGTAAAAAAGTTTATTTTGCAGGATTTAAAAGATGTTTATCTTTTGAGTGGTGCTGAGGTGAAAATAAATTATATTCGATTTAAGGATATGATATTTGATTTTATTTAGATTATTATAATAAGTTCTTGTAAGACTTCCAACAATTTTTTTCAATGAAATTAAGTATTGTGAATTGACCATGTTTGAAATATATCTGAGTAAAATATAAAGATTCTTATTAGGATATGATATTCATAAATAGAAAAATAATATCTTGATGATAATAATTTAAATATAGTTTCCTAAAAACTGAATAATTCTAATAAAATTAGTAATGGTATTTTAATAAATAATATATCAAATTTTCATTATTTATGCTTATAAGCTATAGATGATTATAATTTTTCTAAACAAAGAACAGATTTTCCTAAGACATTTGTATGAGACTAACA
>MPUH01000781.1:0-35248 GCA_001970955.1 Stentor coeruleus | reverse complement strand
CTAACACCCTAACACCCTAGATTAAAAGCTCATAATATTTTTCTTCAAAATAAAAGTTATATTTCTACCCAATACTATATGGTAAAGCATTTAAAGAAATTGAAAATATCATAAAAACATAAAACTAGATAGTAAAGAAGATATTGATGATTACAATAAGTTTTAAGAGTAATGCAAATATTATGAAAAATATTATTTTCCTATGCAATTTATTATGCTTTAGAAGATAATTTTTACTGATCATGCATCAAATATTTTTTTGGTAATTGGCTAGAGATTTTGCTGGATATGATTGCTTTTCTGATGATTATAAATGTTTAGGAAATAAATATATTCATGAATTTAGATTTTTTATAATTTTTCAGATTTTTTTAAGCATGAAACAACAATTAGTTATCTACTATAAAAATCTTCTCAATAATTAAATAAAATATTCAATTTAAAAAATCGTTCGATAATTTTAAAATAGATTTTATTTTTGCAACAATCAAAACTACCAAACCATATAAAACTAGACTGCTAATTAACTAACTTAATGCTAATAAGCTAAATGCTACTGCGATATAAATTCCTTTTGAACTCGTTATATCTTCTTCTTTTTCTATAACTTCTAACGCAGCAGGAGCTAAACTAATTTCATTATTATCAAAATCAAAGATTGCATAATATTTGGACAGTAATATATCCCCTATATGCCAATGATCGTCATACGATTTCAGAATATGAGATATGCAAATGTCATCTTTTTTAGCCCACAGTTCACTCTGATTTAATAAAAAACTCACTTCCTTATACTTGAAATACATTGAAGGCATTGAATAAACATCATCGCATATACATGAAAAGCTAGACTCTAAATAATCAAGGGTGCAATTATGCGCTAAAGTATTTGTAAGATGATTGAATATTTCATAGAAGTCTGTTTTTTGTGCTCCCATATAATAAACTCCAATAGAAAAAGCAAGGCCTCCATCAGCATTAAGTTTAACACCATCAAAGTAAATATCAAATGAATAGCTGCCAATGTAATCATCCATGGTAATTGGAATAGTAACTAAAATTTTTCCTGTCGAGCTATATGTTTCTAGATCATAATCACCAAATTCAAGATGTGAACTTGGATAGTCTTCTATTTCAAAGCTAGAGTTCAAGTACACTTTACTTGTATAAAGACTATATAATTTTTTATCTATAATTCCAGCAGATTTCAGACTATCTATAAATGTAGGAAAATCATAATTTGATTTTCTGAGAGATAAGCCAAGTGCCCCATCATATACGCTGAAATTAAATTTAAAATCAGATTCGAATGGAAAGGTTAGCAAGGCCAAGTACTGTTTAGTCTCTTCATTCCCAAATTTCATAATATCCTTTGAAACTATAATATCAAATTCGTATGATGAATTATGTAAATAAAAAATATCTGGATGATAGCCAAAAGAATCATCAATTTCTTCATAAGTCGATGAGGCTGATGGGTCAAATTTATTTAAAAAATATGAAGGGCATTTATCACATGGTTTTGTCTCTAAATAAAATATCTATTTATTTATTACAGAGTCTTCCGAATGTATGCCAACTGTAAAGTATTGTGGAGGAGTTCCAACAGAAAAGTTTGCCAAAAAATAGTAGTATGTCTATATATGATATACAAAGCCCATATACGTTTTTAATTTGTCTTCAGTTGGTAGAGTAGTTAGCTCTCTAGATTTCGTATTAATTTTTCTTGTAAGCGGAATTTTGATCGAACATTCACCTTGTAATGCAAGAATAAACAAAAGTTCTAAAATAACCATTTTTATAGAAGCTGCTGATTTAAAAAAAAATGAATAAATACGCAAGAAACTAAAGCACTATGCAAGTATATTTTGTATTATTTATATATATTTGCAGACAAAAGATAGAAATTTATTTGCAATAATAAAAATATAGAGAGTCGGATTTTTTTTTATATTTATTTTGAAAATATCTGAAATTTATTCTTTAAGTTCTTCGTCTCAATATTGAAAAACTATAAAAAATTCATGAACTAAGCTAATTTGATAAATCTGGGTTTATAAAGACAGTCTAGAAAACGGGAAAGTTTTCACAATGTTTTAAGAAATTCAAACTTTCGCGAGTTTCAGTAAAATAAAAATCCAGCCTCCCAAAACACTCTGAATTTATAGACTTCCAATATTCAAGGCTTCAGATGAAGAAATAGTGTATTTATGTTGGGTCATATTACGGGCAGTATGCTTATGATATCAAAATGAATGCAAATATAAACTTAGGTTTAAAAACTAATCTTACCATTAAGACTATAAAAAAAAACAGTACAATATCTTTAACTCCAAGCTTTAAATCCTCCTTTGAAGCCTTAGCAAGAGTTAATCCCAGTCTAGGAATACTAATTTTCAAAAAAAAAATGTCTGACTTAAAGTCATAGTCGATGCTACAACTATACATTTTCTACTTTTCTACAAAAAATCCTCAGTCTTTCAATCAAAAAGACTAAACCTTATTATATTAAATAACATTGTAAATAGTATTTTCTATATAAATACCAGCATAAGCAGCAACTTCTTCACAAGCATTTATCGAAGAAGAGTCTTTAAAAAAGAAACAAATCATAAACTTTTGCTAAAAAAACCTTTGCTTTCTTATTAAGAAACATATAAAAAATAAAAATAAAATCTTAAGTATCGCTGAAATAAAAATTGGTCAGCAAAATCAAGTTTATGTTTTAGAATCAGTATGCTTAGGGTATAAAGAAAAATATATATCAAATTTGAGTATAAGATTGGGTTAGACATGATCAAAAAACTTCGAATCACAAAAAACTATTTTGTATCAATGATAACTTTAAGAACTATGATAAAAGATTTATTAGAAGATGAAAATTATAAGTTTAATCTTGATATTTATGCTTTTAGGGCAATTTTTTTTGGTACTTTAATAGTTTAAGATTACCTTTTGAGTTTATGTTGTCTTGTGAAAACTGATGCAAAATTTTTATTTTATTGTGGGAAAAGAGGTTAGGAAAAAGATTAAGGTGGATAAAAAGATACAGACTGATTGGAATTTGGTGAATATTTTGATTAGGTGATAAGAAGATATAATGAAAAACTTAATAAATAAAAAGTTTTGATAAGTGAATGAATATATGGGCTTGGTTTGTATGTTTATAATGAAGTTTTTGATTTTATTTTTGGATATTTTTATATTTATGATATAAGAAAATATTAGTGTTTTGGAGATGGCTGAAAGTTGTAAGAAACATAAATAAATAATGGACTATTGTATTAAAAGAAGATAGACTGGGAAATGTAATAATTATTGAAACACTAGTGAAGGGATGGATATTTTTGTTAACAATTTGTATATATTTACAATTAAAATTATTATAAGATAACTATAGTTTAAGTATAAAAAACTAAGGCCAAAGCTATATATTTATGCATAAAAATGAACTTATATTACAGTTAATAATATCAAATTGTAAATTAAACATAAATGAATATCACAATACAGCTTATTTGCTATAATTTATTTAATATTAACACAGCATTAATAAAATCATAATATTTTATCATAAATAAACATTTTATGACTAGCAAGCATTACAAAAATTCTGTATTATTTAATGAGTAATTCAAAAAAATAAATTTTTTGTATCAATTATCCAAAATCCCAAGCCGAAATTTACATCTTCTTTATATCCCAACCTATTATTTGAACTTTTCCATATTTACCATCCCATTCCTATAAACCTTCATATAAAATATAAATCCCTATATTATACCTTTAATTTACCAAAAACTCTATCATATAAAATTTAACTTAATATCTCTTCTCTATAAACCTTTCCAATATTTTCTCTTATAATTTCCCCTTTTAGCCTCATAAACCTCAACTTTTCACTGCAACATCCATGTTTTATTTATTTTATTCTAAACCAAAACTTCAAATCTTACTCAATTCAAAATACAATTTCTAAACAAATTTATATGACAAATCAACGAACATCCTCTCTCTCAAAAATGCCCAAATTATTATCCTGCATTTATCACCATATTCTCATATCAACCGTAAACTTATATCTAAGAATAAATTTAATACAATGTCAAATCTTTCATGCTACCAAATCATTCGTCCTCTAGGAGGTGGTACATTCGGAAGAGTCAAGTGTAATATTCATATAGTAGCCCGACATCTAATAACCTCAGCATTAGTTGCAATTAAAGTTCTCAACAAAGCTGAGATCAAAAGTAAAAACCTTTACCTAAAAGTCAAACGTGAAATTAAAATCCTTCGAAGTTTCCATCATCCTAACATAATCCGTTTATATGACATAGTCGAGTCATCAAACAGTTTACTTATAGTAATGGAGTTTCTTCCTGGTGGTGAGCTTTATAACATAATTGAGCAAAATCGTCTTTCAGAAGACCAAGTCCGAATGTATTTCCTACAAATTTTCTCAGGTTTAGAGTATATCCATACTCAAGGATACTCACATAGGGATATAAAGCTAGAAAATCTTATGTTAGATCAAGAAAATAAAGTAAAAATCGGGGATTTCGGCTTGAGCAACGTCCTTAAACAAGGAGATTTCCTTAAAACTCAGTGTGGATCTCCAAACTATGCAGCACCTGAAGTTATATCTGGAGAAAAATACTGTGGAAGTGAAGTTGATGTTTGGAGCCTTGGAGTTGTTTTATATGCTTTAGTTGCTAGAGAACTTCCTTTTGATGACCCTTCAATACCAGCATTATTTGCTAGGATTAAAAGTGGAAGCTATAAATTCCAACATCATTTCTCAGATAGCCTAAAAGACTTAATAGCCAGAATGCTTAATATAGACCCAATAGCTAGAATCACAATATCTCAAATCAAAAAACATAATTGGCTTAAAACATCACCTTTATATGAAATTACCCTTAGCTGTACAGAACAAATACGTAAATTGTATTATAATTTGGATTTGTGTAGAAAAGTTTTATATCATGCTTTAGAATATCAAGAGTTTAAAAATATGACATATGATCAAGCTGAAGGGATTGTGAAAAAAAGACAAAATAATGATAGATATGATGGGGAAAATGATGATATTTCTACTACTTATAATATATTATTGGATATTGAGTTACAGAGTAGGAAAATTGAGATCGAGAAAACTTTAATGCAAAGCGAACCTGTTTTTAAACAAACAAATCTACAGAGTTTAAGTGAAAGGACTACAGAAGGGTCTTCGCAAATAAGTGATTTTGATGATAGGTTTCCACCTTTGAATTGGGTATATGGATTTAGATCGAATTTACAGTATTGTTATCTTTCGATAAAACTTTTTGAATGTTTTAAGAGTATTGGACTTAATTGGAAGGCTCATTCAAAGTCTACGTTGATACTGAAAGGGAATTGTATTAAGTTTAGAGTGATTTTCTATAAATTTGAAGATGTTATTGTTATTGACTTTACTCTGAGGAAAGGGCCTGTTGTGCATTTTTTTGAAGTTTTAAACAAGGTTTATACTTATATATATAAATTCACTCACATTTAAGTCATAGCTAATTATTCGAGGATTTCAAGGGAATCAGATGGAGTTTAGAAGTTTTAACGAGTTATTTTTTATAGGAATGAGTGGAGGTGTGGATAGGTTTTTATCATTTTAGAATTGTGGATGGTTTAATATTGTTATGATAGTTTATGGTGTTAAAAGTTTTGATTGGGTTTTAGAGGGTTTTATTTTTAGGGTTTTTGGGGTTGATTTAAGATAATATTGAAGGTTTTATGGAGGTTTTTAGGATTAGAAGTTGGAATTATGGAATTTTAATGAGTTGCAAGTGATAAATTGTTGGGAGATGTGATTTTTTTAAGGTCTTGGTTTTTTCATAAATGATGATATTGATAATAAATTTTTTTCTGTGTGTTAACAATACACAATTTACAAAAGGGAGTAATTATAGGTAATTATAAGAAAATTAATTATGATTTATCAACTAAAGACTATTTACTTTATTAGAGAAATCTAAATAAAGGAGGTTTTATTTGTAATTTTTAAGCTAAATTTAATGAAAAAATTATATTAAGCAATGAGAGAAAACGAGTATTTCGTAATAAAAAGTTTAAATCAAAATCTAGTTATATAATCATATAGAAATCAAATATATGCCTGAATTAATCTCCTCACACAATTTTTAGTAATATTTTTTCCTTAACTATCTTTATATAAAACATGATTTTTACTTTTTTTGACTTTCATTCCTAGTTTTTCTATAACAATCATCATCAAATAATTTTATTGTTTAAAGAAACTGAATTATATAAAATAATACCACCACAATAAAATTACAAAAGCATATCCAGAAACTTATTTTTTAATATAAATTAAATAATTTGTTTTTACTTCTTTTAATCTTTTTCTCAGTATCCATTTTTGATTCTATATTAAAAATCCATAAATCTTTATATCCCGGTACTTCATTAAGCCTAGTTGGTTCTGTGTCATAAGATTGATCATCAAGCCTCCAAAAATCTTTATTTTTCACATGAATCCTACTCTTCTGTTTTTCTCCAAAAGGGGATACGCTTTTTGGATATTTAGGCGTATAATATTTATTCCCAAACTTTGATTTCAACGCAGCAATTTCATTAGCCTGTTTTTCAATAAGCTTCTCATATTCTTTTATCTTCAAAACTGTCTTTTTATCCTCTTTTTTCTTCATAAAATATTTCTCAACAAGTCTTTCATCATCTTTATCATCAAACCCTATATTTTTTTTAACATAATTCCCTTTATAATCATCTACCTTATATTTTTTTATATCAGAATTTTCATTTATAGCGTGATTTTTTTCCCAATTAATCTTTTGAATTTGATGTATAGAAAACTGATTTCCCATATCATCATTACTATAGTTTATTTGAGGATTTATTTTAATATTGTCATGGTTACTCATTTCATATGCCTCATCATGTTTATGAATATTTTTATCAATATGATTATCTTTATTGAATAAGAATTTAGGGGATTCTGATATGGATCTTGGGTTATTTTCTTTTTTTTGTATTATGTTTATTGGGGAAATGTTCTTAGAAGAAAATGAATTTTTACGACTTTTCTTTAGATATTTGGGATTAGGGTCGAGATTTTTTAGTTGCTGAGATGGGTTAGGCTTTTTTAGATCGTTTTGGAATTTATTTGTGTATAAGTTTGAATAAGAACTGTTGTTTGTACCGTTTTTTAATATCGAGTTTGGGGGTTTTTTGTTGGGCTTTTTGTAGCTTGGGGTGCTGAGGTCAGAATCTTCTCCTAAACCGCTTTCGAAATCAAATCCAAGGTTTTTGCTTAGTAGTGATTTGATCGTGTTTGTAACATTTGGTTTTTTCTTTTGGTTGTATGATTCCATTTAGATGAAAAATATTTATAGTTTTTTTTATTATATAACTATAAGATAGGATGATTAATTTTTTGCTGAATGATTAGGATATATAAATGTTAGAAAGTATATAAACAGCATGTAAATAAAAGATATATATAATCCTTCAATAGCTTACAAATAATTCATAAATTCCTATCAAAATGAAAATTTTTGCTAACTCATCCATTTTAACAATTATAAAGTTCCCCAACACATCAAATATCTTTTTGTAAGTTTCAGTTGTAAATTTACATACTATTTTGTTTTAGCTATTCAACTGTTAGTTTAAAACTTTTTATTTCATCTTAAATTCTTCATTCAGTTTATACCCGAGCATCATCTACATAATCGTTCATTTTTATTTTCCATCCCAAAACCTCAGGATAATTTTCTTATACTTTCCAATAAAATCGTTTTTGCAAATCTTTTTACTCTTTACGTAAATTTTACCCATTCCATCTAAAATCTATTACAAAATGTCAATAGTAGACACCATCGTAGTTGACGCTAGCTTTCCATCAAACGAAGACATAGCTCTCAACACCTTGCTGAACTCTCTTCTCTTAGCCCTCGACAACTTCGAAAGCGAAGAAGAAAGCCGGCGTAGGAAAGTCGTCCTAGGTAAAATCTCAGAGCTTTTTCGTGACTGGTGCTATCAAAAAATCCTCAAAAAGCCTGGGATGAACGAAGAAATGGCCCAGTCTGCAGGTGGGAAAATCTTTACATTCGGTTCATATCGTCTAGGAGTTCATGGTCCAGGTACCGATATTGATATTCTCTGTGTTTCCCCTCGATACATAACCCGAGAAGAGTTTGAAAGGGATATGTTTGAAGTCTTAAAAAAACAACCTTGTGTATCAAAAATCACAGCAGTCTTCAAAACAAAAGTCCCTCTAATCAAAATGATTTTTGATAATGTGCCAATTGATTTGCTTTATGCATGTTTAAGTGGTTATGATCGAATAGGTGAAGATATGAAAGATTTGATGGATGATAATGTTATAAGTCGATGTGATGAAAAAACTACATTAAGTCTTAATGGTCCAAGAAATACTGATACAACATTATCTTTGGTTCCAAATCTTGATAATTTTAGAACAACGTTAAGGGTCATAAGGCTCTGGGCTAAGCGTAGAGGGGTTTATTCAAATGTTCTTGGGTTTCCTGGAGGAGCAGCTTGGAGTATTATGGTAGCAAAGGTCTGTAAAATGTATCCAAATTATTTACCCAGTCAATTGGTAAGAAAATTTTTTAAGGTTTATGACATGTGGGACTGGAATCAAAATGTATTTTTAAAACAAGTTGAACAAATGGCTGTTAATAGTGCTGAACCTGGGCTTATGATGGTTATGACCCCTGCTTTTCCTAGTTTTAATTCTACGTATACTGTGAATAAACATAGTAAACAAGCGATTTGTGATGAGTTCCATTTAGCGAATAAAGTAACTAGTATGATTGAAGAAGGGGGTTCTGGGTGGAATGACCTTTTTGAGCCTTTGGACTTCTTTGCCCAGTTTAGACACTTTATAAGAGTAGAAATTCTAGCTACAACTGCTAGTGACTTTGAAGATTGGAGTGGGTTTATATTAAGCAAGCTCAGGATTTTGTTTTATGAAAATCTCGATATGTTAAAACCCCCACCTTATGTTCGTGTATATCCTGAAGATGTTCCTTTATCAGACCCGAAATTCCCTTATGCTGTTGCTTATTATGCAGGTTTAAAGTTTTTCAAACAAACCACAGCAGAGACAAGCCGTAGTGTTGATTTACGTATCCCCGTCTTTCGGTTCATCGACTCTATTTACAAAATGCGTCGAGAGAATGGGTATAATGTCAATAACACTAACTTAAGGGTAAAATTCCTAGCAAAAGATGACCTTTCAGAAGAAATTTCCAAAATGCCGAACCCAAGCATTAAAAGACGATTCAGAAGTTTTGACAACACAGTTGACCCTGAAAAAAAACAAAAACTTGAAGGTGAGGATAAAAACCTTAGTTCAGAAAACCTCCCTGTCCCTATTGTTATGAGTTTACCAGTGATTCCTCAATCAAATGGACCTCAAAAAAAACTCACATTTAACTTCAAAAATAAAGGCACTAATTGATTATTTTATTCCTTCTAATTTTATATAAAGTTTATAAATCCTTAGCTTAAGTTAGAATTTATCAAGAAAGATAAAAATTTATAAGAAATTCCTAAGAATTAGGTCAAAAGCATAAAAAGTATTTAGGATTTTTATAAAGGATTTAAAGGGAATCAAAGGAAATTATAAAAGTTTAGATATTTAAGGGTCAGTTAGAGTTATTGAAAGCATTTAGGATGATATTATATTTTATAATAGTTATCTGAAAATCATTTTAAAATCAGGATGTTTTCTAGTAAAATATAAAATATGCCATGGATGGAAAAGTATAGAAGGCTTGGGACTGGAATGCAGTTGCTTATAATCTTTGTTTTTTCACTAACATTCGTATATGTGCTTGGTATATTTTTAGCTTCTATGACAGTTTTTTGGACAGAAAAATACGTGGTTGAGACTTGGAAAAAATCATCGCTTGATACTTTAAAATCCCAGTACTATCAATTAGGTTATGAAAAGTCAATGTATTATACAACTGAGTTTAGGAACTTTTTGAATTATACAAAGAATATCAATAAAGTCAATACAAGTATCGTCCAAGGAATAAATAGTTTGCAACATCTTCCTCCAGTTAATCATTTGACTATCACTCCTGGGTTGTTACTTTTTACTACAGGTTGCTATATGACAAGGTTTATGACATTGTCAGAAAAAGGGCAAAAACTTATGAACCGCGATGCAGAAATGGATGTGATTTACCCTATTGTTTTTAGAGACTATATTCTAGGGATTTATGCAGGTTTTACAGTCGATGAAATCCTTCATTATTACCCTTGTAACTATACATTAGATCTAACTTATACACCTATAGTTAGAGAATGGTTTTATGAAGCTGTGAAAAGATACCCTGAAATTGTCATCTCCGAGCCATACATCGATTCACAGTCTAAAAAATGGGTGATAACTTTTTCTAAAGGCATAATTGATGAGTATAGCAAAATCATTGGAGCTAATGCTGTAGATATCACATTAGACTTCTTGACAAATGACTTAAAAACTATAAAAATCATGAAAACTGGCTTTATGGTTCTAATCACTGAAGGAGGTGTTGTAGTTAATACACCTAGTATTTGGGACACAAATGAAGATACAATGATTAAGATTTTTGATGAAACAATTACAGGGATAAATGAAAACCAATGGTCTAAGATTAAAGAAAAAGATTCACATGATGTGTCTTATGTGCTTGGGGTAAATGGGATTAAATATTTGGTTAATGTGCATAAAATACAACCATATGATGATTTAGAAAATATACCTTTTTACCTTATGTTGGTAGTTGAAGAAGANCAACCATATGATGATTTAGAAAATATACCTTTTTACCTTATGTTGGTAGTTGAAGAAGATGAAATACTTGAACCGATTAAAAATGTTGAGGATTTGTTTGTTGAAATTCGAAATAGTGTTATTGAAGTTATTATCGGTATTTCAGTACTTGTGAGTATTACTATTATTCTGATATTAAAATTCTTTAGTGCTGTNATGAAATACTTGAACCGATTAAAAATGTTGAGGATTTGTTTGTTGAAATTCGAAATAGTGTTATCGAAGTTATTATCGGTATTTCAGTACTTGTGAGTATTACTATTATTCTGATATTAAAATTCTTTAGTGCTGTCTTTGAAAAAAATATACATACTGTTTACTCTATGCTTAAAGAAGTAGTTCTTAGATCACTACAGCTTTCTATATCTAAAGATTACCCAATATCAGAAAATAACCCAAGTCAGTATAAAGAAGTTTTTGGGGTTCTCAAAGAAAAAATATCAGGTATTTACATCAAAGAGCAAAAAGCTAAGCATTTCCCATGGGAAAAAACAAAACCTCATGAAGTTTTTTATTACAACAGTTGGAAAAACAATCTTTCACCTTTTAATTTATACAACCAAGCACAGATGAGATGGAGAAAAGTTCTTGCAAGATTAACAAAAGAAGAGTGATAAACAATAAAAATAATATCATAATAGGAATACAAAAAAATATGACAAACTTATCCTTTATTTTCTCTAAAAAACAAATCACAAAACTCTTCGAAATCCACAACTCCATCATTATTCCTATCACATTCTTTCATAATCCCATTCCAAACATTCTCTTCATAAATTTCCTCATCCTGTAAAATCGCTTTAATTTCCTTAGTTGATATTTTCCCAGATCTCTGCATATCAAATTTATTAAACGCTGCTTTCAAATTTTCTTTCTTCAAGACAATTGAATCACTAACACAAGCTTTAATAAACTCTGTATAATTAATAAACCCAGTATTCCCTTTATCCAATTTAGCCATAATCTCTGAAACTTCTTCATCTGATTTTTCACTATTAAAAAACCTAGAATAATACAAACTAAGTTCATTTTTACTGATTTTCCCATCTGAGTTTTTATCAATAGCTTTAAAAATTTTCTTAAGTTCTTTAGTTTCAGTAATTGTTGTACATTGAGTGACAATAAAAGTTCTTATAGCTTCTTTTAATTTATTATTATTGTTAAAAGTTTTTAATGCAGTCAAAGTACTAGTATAAGCTTCTTTACAAGGTGAAGGGATTTCTATATTTGTTATCCAAGGATGATTTAAAGCTTGTAAAGCTGTCATTCTTATATTCTCAGGGCATAAAAGTTTTAATATAAAATCCCTAGATTCTATAGAGTTTTGTAACCAAATAGCCTGATTAAATGATATGTTTTTGGTTTGGATACTTTTTATTATTTCTATATCGGAATTTCCATCAAAAGGTACCTCACCACATAGAATCATATATGCTAATATCCCACAACTCCACATATCACATTTTTCAGTATATTTTTCACTTATAACTTCTGGAGAAATATAATAAACTGTCCCTACAGGTTCTTTGAAAAATGAGCCCGGGAAAAATTTTGTGGCAATACCGAAATCGATAAGTTTTATATTTGGGGATAAATGAGTTTCTTCAAATAAAATGTTTTCTGGTTTTATATCTCTATGGACGATTTTGTTTTCATGAAGATAAGCTAAAGCAGAAAGAAGCTGTTTTATTATATTTGCTGCTTCGAATTCACTAAAACTGTTTTGTTTGAGGATGTATTCATAGAGTTCACCACCTTCACATTTTTCCATTATTAGGTAGATTTTGTGAGTGTCTTCAAAATATTCAAACATTCGAATTATGTTAGGATGATCAAGGTTTTTAAGGATACCGATTTCATTTCGGATTTTTTCTTTTTGGATTTTGGAGGTGTTTTTTCTAAAGACTTTCATAGCACGTTGCTGATTTGTTTCTTTGTGGGTAACTAAACGGACTTCACCATATGTTCCTGTACCTATGATGTTTCCTACTTTGTATACTTCTAAAAGTTGTTGGGTGCTTTCTTTGACAAAGGTTTGGGCTGTGATTTTTAAGGTTTTTCTAGCTGTATCATTGTCAATTACCCTTTTAATAGAGGTGTTTGAGCAACATATACCCATATTGAAATTTCAGCAGATTAAAGTTGGACATATTGTGTAGTTGCATGAAATGAGGATATTTCAATATATTAAGGAATGCCAAAAGTTTGGATTATATATTAAATTATTAGAAAAACATAAATAAAATTTCAAAAAAGCAGGGAAAATATCCTGAAATTATATATTAACATAATTAGATAGCAAAAAAATGTTTGCTTTTAAGTATCCTAATACTAAATTTTATATTTAAAAGTAAGAAAAAATATTATCTTAACTAAATCACCTAAAAAAAACACATAAAAAATTTTAATCACCGAAGCATTTGTTATAAGGAAAAATATTCACCTGTAAATAAATTAAAAAATGAAAAGGTGTAAGGCTATATGATATGATATAATAAATAGGAGAGTATAATAAAATTTATTATTAGACGAAAATGAATGAAGAATTTGACTATTTATTCAAAATTTTGCTTATAGGCGATAGCAGTGTAGGTAAGACATCAATATTGCTTAGATATATTGATAATACTTATTCTGGTGAGTTTCAAGCAACAATAGGTGTAGATTTTAAAGTGTCTACTGTCAAGTTAAACTCTAAAATAATAAAGTTGCAACTATGGGACACAGCAGGACAAGATCGATTTAAGAATATCGTTGCATCTTATTACCGTGGGGCACAAGGCATTTTTATAGTTTATGATGTGACAAATCGTATTAGTTTTACAAATGTGACGAAATGGTATCAAGAAACAGTTAATTACTTACCTGAGACAACAATACGCTTTCTTATTGGGAATAAATGTGATATGAATAGTCCTTTTCGAATTGTCTCATATGACGAAGCATCTAATCTAGCAAATTCTCTTGGGGTTGAATATGTTGAAACATCAGCTAAGAACTCGATAAATATTGGAGATATTTTTAATCAAATGGCCAAAACTATTCTTACAAAATCTGCCCTTAATCCAGGAATGGTCGCGTTTCCTAAAGCGATCCCACAAGGTAAAAAAGTAAGTAAAAGTAAATGCTGCTAGTATGATTTTAATTATTATTTTCAAGTATTTTTTAATGATTATGTGGATTTTCAAGTTTTTTTTTGACGGACACTTATAAAACTTTACGCTTTACTACCTTAAATTATCCTATACAAAAATTACTCTCAAAAAATGTGTGACTTATAATAAATGGACGCGATCGGACTATACGCATCTTTCGCTGATAAGAACCAGTTGAAAAAGATAGCTAGACCTAAGCTTCCAAAATATATGCCAAGCACTGAGGTAAAAATCATGACAGAAGCTGATCCTGAAGATGCTCTTAAAGAAAACTATGGCGATTCCCCAATGGTCCAATCAGCCTATGACGACACAAGAGTTTTTATAAAAGTCGCAAATTTAAACGTAGAAATTGAAAACCCAGTATGGATCAGAGCTCGTGTTCATAGTACTCGTATTAAAGGTCAAGCTGGATTTATCATTATTCGTGAAGGGACTCAAACCTTACAATGTGTCATCAGCACCTCAGCCGAAGTATCAAAGCAAATGATGAAATACACATCAGGGATTTCTAAAGAAAGCATTGTCGATATCTTCGGGCAATGTAAAGTTCCTGAACAGGCAATTGAAAGTTCATCAATCACAAGCTTTGAGTTTTACATAAAAAAAATCCACGTCATTTCCAGATCTCTAGCAACTTTACCATTCCAATTAGAAGATGCTAATAAACCTATGACTTTAGAAGAAGCTTTAAATGAAGGAAAAGAAACAACACAAGCAAAAGATCAAAAAAATAAGAAAGAAAATGAAAGGGCTAGAGTAAGTCAAGATATAAGATTAAACAATAGATATATAGATTTAAGACTTCCAGTTAATCAAGCTATTGTACGTTTAAGTGCTGCAGTATGTCAATTGTTTAGAGAATTCTTAATGGGTGAAGGGTTTATCGAGATCCATACACCAAAACTTATAGCCGGTACATCTGAAGGTGGTTGTGAAGTTTTTAGAACAAGTTATTTTGGTAGAAGTGCTTGTTTAGCTCAAAGTCCTCAATTATACAAGCAAATGGCTATTATGGCTGATTTGGGTCGAGTATTCGAAATTGGTCCTGTTTTCAGAGCTGAGAATTCTAACACTCATAGACATTTATGTGAATTTGTTGGCCTTGATATAGAAATGACAATACAAAACAGTTACTTTGAAGTTATTGATGTGATCAATAAAATGTTTTTTTATATATTCGAAGGACTTACTACCAGATATGCTAGTGAACTTGATGCTGTTTATAAATACTTCCCATTTATAGTCCCATTTAAATGGACTAAAGAACCTGTTACTTTAACTTTTGCTGAAGCTTGTGATTTACTTCATGCTGAAGGGATTGAACAAAGTGTACATGAAGATTTCTCAACTGTTATTGAAAAGAAACTTGGGGAAATTGTTAGGAGAAAATATGAGACTGATTTTTATGTTGTTCATAGATACCCAGAAAGTGCAAGACCTTTTTATACTATGATATGTAAAGATGATCCTAGATTCACTTGTTCTTATGATGTTTTCCTTCGTGGTGAAGAAATTATTTCTGGTGCACAAAGAATTCATGATCCTGATCTTTTACGTAAAAGAGCTATTTATAAAGATATTGAACTTTCTGGTATTCAAAGTTATATTGACAGCTTTAAATATGGAGCTTTTCCTCATGGTGGTTGTGGTATTGGCCTTGAACGTGTTGTTATGTTGTTTTCTGGAATCAAGAATATTAAGTGGACGAGTATGTTCCCAAGAGATCCTAAAAGACTTACCCCATAATTAGTTATTAGTCATTGAGATAATATTTGTTTGAAGTTTATAAATAAGAAATATGTAGGTTTATATTATTATTGTAATGGAAATTATGCTGGGTAACACAAAATGTAAGACATTTTGTAAGATACATTCAAAATATTTAGGGTTTTAAGTGATAGTCAAACTTATTAGCATATTACCTTATTAATATCTATAAATACACCTTTCATTCATTTTAAATCCACCATATTCATAAACTCTTCACTTATATCATAAAAAATAAACCCCACAATTTTATGATTTTCCCCATAACAATCTACACATCTTTTCCACTAAAAATCTTCAAGTCCTTTTTTTCTCACAGAGTTTTATTTAATCTATCTTTTGATAATCAAAATTATTTAATCATTCTATTCATTTCTGATAATAATATGGTAAAAGCTGTGAAAACTGGCGCGAAGAAAGCAGTACCAAGCAAAGTGCCAAAAACAGCAAAAAGTAGCAAAGAGATAAAGTCCAAGCCAATAACCTCATCAAAAAAACCAACCCCAGCAGTTAAACCTCAAGTAAAGAAAAATGCAAAAAAGCCCATAGAAGAGAAGGCAAAAGTATCTCAAGTCAAAAGCAAAACTCCACCTAAGAAAGTTCCAGTGCCTGTCAAATCTATATCAGCAGTGTCTTCACGTTCAAAAAGCCAAGACAAAGCTAAAGTTCCAATAAAATCATCACCAGCTCCAACAAAAAGACAATCATCAGCATCACCAGCTCCAGTATCAAAAAAGCAAAAAACAAGCGATACTAAAGCTGTGATCAAATCAAATCAGCCTACAAAAGCTAAACCAGCTCCAGCCCCAGTTCCAGATGTGAAAAATGCGAAAAAATCTTCAGGCAACGATAAAAAACCCCAAAAAGCTGGCATAAAACCCTCTACACCTAAGCCATCAACCCCAGCCACATCTAAAACAGCTAAAAATCCAACTGATACTCCAACAGAAAAACCAAAAATGGTCACAGCTGTAAGAAAAGGTCGTGCCGCTGTAGATGTTGAATGCCCTAAAGCTAAAGATTGTCATGTATATGAAGAAGGTGCAACAGTTTGGACTGTAACTTTAAATCAAGCAGACCTAGGTCATAATGCAAATAAATATTACATAATCCAATTATTACAATCAGATGCTTCACAAAACACGTATTATGTATGGAATAGATGGGGACGTGTTGGCTATTCAGGTCAAAACGCATTAAAAGGACCTTTCGGTGATTTAAATCGTGCTAAAATGGACTATCAAAGCAAACTTAGGGATAAAACAAGAGGTGGGTATATTGAAGTTCAGATTGTTTATGGAGAAGAAAACGAACCAAAACCTGAACCACCAAAAGCCCAAAAAGGTAAGAAGAAAACAGAAGAAGTTAAGTCTAAATTGAATCAAAATGTATCGGATTTAGTGAATTTGATATTTGATTTAAAGTCGATTAATAGAACTTTAGCTGAAATTGGTTATGATTCTAAGAAAATGCCACTTGGAAAACTGTCTACTGTTACAATTAAACAAGGACTGGAGGTTTTGAAAACTATTGAAAATGCATTGAGTTTGAAAAGAACTCATGAGCTTGAATCGCTTTCTAGTAGGTTTTATTCGCTTATTCCACATGATTTTGGGTTTCAGAAAATGTCGAATTTTATTATTAATAGTAATGAAAAAGTAAAACAAAAAGTGGAAATGCTTGAGAGTTTGGCGGATATGAAAATCGCTACAAATATTCTTGAAGCGACAGTTTCTGGAAGCCCTGTTGATAGTCATTATGAGAAACTAAACTGCAAGATTACCCCATTGGAAAAGAAAGATCCTATTTATGATATGCTTGTTCAATATGTTAAAAATACTCATGGAGATACTCACAGTTACTACACTTTAACTGTTGAAGATATTTTCAAAATAGAAAAACCAGGAGAAAAAGAGAAATTCACAGAAAAAATCCCTAACCACATGCTCCTATGGCATGGTAGTAGATTAACAAATTGGGTAGGTATTTTATCTCAAGGTTTAAGAATTGCCCCTCCTGAAGCTCCAGTTAGTGGGTATATGTTTGGAAAAGGTGTTTATTTCGCTGATATGGTTTCAAAAAGCGCTAATTATTGTTTTACATCCAAAGATAACAACACTGGAATTTTATTATTATGCGAAGTTGCTGTAGGGAATTTTAACCCTAAAATACATTCTGATTATAATGCTGCGAATTTACCAAAAGGAAAAAATAGTACTAAAGGATGTGGACTATGTGCTCCACCAGAAAAATCTTATAAAAAATTTGAAGGATATTCTATACCTATGGGCCCTGGAGAAAAAGTTACATTGAATGGTGGGTATCTTCAATATAATGAGTATATTGTTTATGATACCAAACAGATAAAAATGAAGTTTTTGTTCAGAGTTAAGTTTAATTATAAATATTAAACTTTAACTTCAGTAGGATTTTTAGATTAAATTAGTTTTGGCTTTATGATTTTTATAAGGGAAAATTTGAAGATTGTAATGATAAAGATGTAGAGTAATGATAGGATAAAAGTGGAAATGAGTTGAGTCTGTTTGGTAAATATTATAAGATTTAGGTTGAGATAAAATATTTATATGAAAAAATGAGGATAGGAGTTGGTATGATGATAGAAAAATTCCTAATTTTTCATAGAATATTAGTATTAGTTAGGAATTATCGCTTAAAAAATTTGAGACATATTAAGTTTATTCTAATGGAAAAATATAATAATTTTTTATACAAGCATTTTAGCCTTTCTTATGTATTCCAACCTAAAACCTATACACAAAAAGCTTGTTTAAGTATTTTTTAAAGGTTTAAATACTTCTTGTTTATTTTATAAATTGTGTATGAGTAAAATGCATTTAAACCCAAAGCAAAGAAATCTTATAATAAACCTGTAATTTATTAATTCAAAATCCTAAAACTGTTTAGTTTATAACACTTATTATGAGTTAATAAAAGAATAAAATGCTAAGTCAAGTTTTAAAAAAATGACTGGATTAGCAAGTTTACCTTGCTACTCAGAGAAGATTTGGCAATAGTCTAGGATAATTTATTATAAAATAAATAAAGTAAGCTTAAGCTAAAAAAGTAGTAAAATTATAATTGGATTGGGTTAAAAAGAAATGATATTTTTAAGAATCTTATTAGTTTACTAAATGAAATAAATTCAGATTGCTTAGACCCTTCTTAGGGAATTATTTTAGTCAACCACATAAATTTATTAACTAATTCTTTTAAAGTATTATATATTCATAATTCGTGGAAAGAATTCACTAGGTCATAATATAGTAATAAATATGGGTTGCGCACCAGTTTTCCGAAGAATTCCTTCATATCATGAACAAAAGAAAAAGCATTTTATATGCCTAAAGCATGTCCAGCATGATTTAAGAATCCATGGTCTGTTTTGTATACCAGAAGAAAATAGTTGGCTCGAACATAGTGTTAACCAATATAATACGAAGACCAGAGAAAACACTGAAGAGACAGGCAAATGAATTAAATTGAGTACACTAATATATTTAGAATAAATTTCTTAGTTATAAATCCCATTTATAAATAAAGAAAGTTAAGCAAGTGTTTGCATAACGTCTAACAAAATATATAATTCAGGCAATTTGATGTTATCCTTAATATTATAGAACATTTGTTGCTAATTTTTTTAGTCAAAAAAATTTTAGAGTCAATTAGGATGCTAATACTCTAAAAGAATTTTTCATATTTATCTAAATATAAATGCAACAAGGTTTTATTGTAACGCACAGGCTGAATGATTTTTTCCAAAGCGTTTCTAGAATGAATCTCAAATAATAAAATATTAAAGCATATAATAAAAATATTATTTTGGCACTATTATTTGTTTTTCAGTCTAAATATAAAAAAAAATATGTGAGATTAAGATATGTATAAACAAAAAATCCTATAAGCTGCATAAAAAGAATTTTCCATAGAGAAGAGTACTAAAACATATAAAATTTCTAAATCATTAGACATAATTGTGTGTATTATCACTTTTATATAATAATCTTCTATAAGTTTATACTTATTATAAAAATCATAAACAATATTATACTTACTACTTCTATGTATTATGTTATAAGAAAATATTCTGGTGTATTAGCTATTGCTAATAGGGAAATAATTACTTATATTTGTTTGTTTTGATTCGACTAAGGAGTTACTTTGATTATAATTTTTAATAAAACTTTAAAGGCTTAGGTAAGTAATAATCACATCTAGAAAGGGTAATTTAAATAATTATCTAAGATTATAGGATATAATTATTATGTTAGTCGATTTTTAAGAATTGATTCTTGAAAAGATTTCTTATATCTTATACATCTTTCTTATAACAATACAGCTTATTGATTATAAAATGCTGAAATATTTATAAAGAAAAAAATACTACACCCAACACCCTTTTATAAACAATCAAACATAAGTTGCTTTTATCAAATATCAAAAAATTTTACTCTTAATCCTATAGTATAAACTATAACTAAATAATAATGCTCAAAGTCTTAAACTTTTTACTTAAAAAATCTTGCTTTTACCCTTAACTCTTGTTATTTCTGTATTTTTTTCTTATTTTACACCCCAAAGCCGCATCCCTAAGCCTTTAACAATTAATTTTTACTCAGTTTCCCCGTCCACAATCATTTTTTTTCAGGTTTTCATAAACTCTTTCAGAATTCACATCGACAACTACAATTTTCCCCCAAAAATATTTATAACCCTACAACATAAACAAAACATAATCCATATACGAGCATCCTTTAAAACACTAAAAGTAATAATAACTAATAACTTCACCAAATGAAAAGCACATTAACCCCACAGCCAAAATTCAAAGGAAGATCATCAAACCCTAGTCCATCAAAAGATCGAGACAACTCTAAATTCATGTATATCTGGCCTTCATCAATACCCGAATCCTGGGATCGAATTTTCAACCAAAAACATATCACAAAAATCAGAGTTTCTAAAGGTGATCGAAATACTATAGGCTTTCTTCAAGAAACTCAAAAGTATATAGAAAAAATACGTAAACCAATCAACCTTGAAGATCTTAAAACAACACCAACTTCTTATAGAAGCATTGAAAGAATTATTCATCCTCGTCAGCAACACTCAAACTCTATTACCCCAAAAACCTCTAAAAACAACATAACTAATGCTTGGCTTAAAAGATTGAAAAAATATACAGACCCATTGTTGCAATCAAGAAATCTAAAAGCTTTATATAAAGCTAATAATCAAAGTCCAATATTGAATTCTTATTTATATGATTTGAATGAAACTTCTCAATATTCGAAAGACAATGCTATTTATAAGAAGGAAAAAAAACTATTACCTAAGCTTTATGAGCATAATAATTAGATTATAATAATAGATGCAAAGTGGATTACTGATATTGTATTAAAATGATGAGAAACTATTAGAAACTAGGAAAATTATTGCTGATTGGAATCTGCTTTTGAAAATAGTGTTTCTAAGTTTGTGGATAGGGAAATAATACAAGGTCGAATAATAAAAATTAATTCCTTCTAAATCGGGTTGCAGGGTATTTAAAGGTATTATTAAAGCTATTTCCCTTTGCTTTAGCAAGCTAGAACTCAAATTAAAAATCTATAACAATTTTCCTTCATATGAAAAAGTTTTATCATAAGAAAAAACTATTATAAAAACCAAACAGCATGAGAGATAAAAAAATATTTTATCTGCCATTTAGCGACAATACTTCTAAAATATAATATTAAGATAATAATATGTCTAATATAAAATCTTCATAGTATAATCTAAAATACATAATATTTACATAAAACTTGCTAATGATTTCTATAAGATTTTATTTGACTGTTTTATGTATAACAATAGAGAATACCTGCATAATATATAAAAACTACTTTTCAAAGTAAAAATAATTGAGTCAAATTGTAAAAGATTTTTTTTATATAAGTATTTGGGGTTTTTAGATAAGCATATTGGGATTTTAGATAAGCCTATTAATAGATATGAGTTTAAAATGCTAAATAACTTTATTAGGTTTTCTATGAGATATCATGTAAGCTTTAGCATATCTTTGTTTGATGAAAATGAATAAAATACTAGAGAAGATAGTAAAATTTTGTCACAAAATTCTAGACAGGCAGATTTTTATAAGAAACATGCACTTAATCAAAGATATTCTAAAGAATAAATTAAAATATTAAGGGAAAGCAGAAGATAAAGACGAAATATTCATGAAAAAAGAAGAAAGAAAAAAACTTAAAAACAACAATAAATATAAATCAGAAAAAAATGGGCACAAGAGATAAGAAGCAAGGGAAGAAAAGACAAATAAAAAAATAAAACAGAAGCTAACGAGGATTATCCAAAAAACCCAAGCCAAAAGATCAAAAGATGAAGATAAAGTAAAAATGAAAAAAAAACATTTTTTTGATTTAAGTATTAATCTATTTATTATTATATAATAATTATAAGCTTCTATTAATATCTAATAAAATTTTAGCTAGCCCATAACACTTCTATTCTAATCGTATATATTTACACAAATTCAAACATCACTCCAAACATCATATTCTCATTCATTTAACCCTTTATATTTTTTAACTCAACCATCTATATACTTTTTCTTACAGTATTTAATAAAAATTCAAACCCTCTCATTTTTCAGGAACTTCGAAACCCCTTCTCCTTCATATCTTCACACAATAGCCAGATGCATAATTATCTTTACAAAGTCTTGCAAAAACCATAAAACCCATAATTTTTTAATCAAAAAATCTGATATTAAGTAGTCTTATCAAACTCAAATCAATTAACAAAATCGTAATTGAATTATTAAGAAGCCAATTACCTTGAATAAAAGTTTTAAAATGTTAATAGTTTAGATATAATGTTTAAAACAGAAATATGTGGTGAGGATTACAAGTTCTTGAAGATAATCGGAAAGGGAGGATTCGGCAAAGTATACGAAGTTGAAGATGTTTTAGGAATAAAGGCTGCTGTTAAAGTGATTAAGGATGAAAAATTGGCTAGAAACGAGTATAAAGTCTTACAAATATTAGAAGGAGTGAAAGGAGTTCCTAGGGTTTTTAGATTTTATGATAAAGGATCTTTATTTGCCCTATCGATGGAATTTGGTGGGGTATGTATAATCGACCCTGAATCAGGTTTTGATTTTAAAAGTGCATATGTTTTATCAGATTTTGCCTGGAAAAGTATTGAGATCTTGAAGAATATGCATAGAAGGGGAATAGTGCATAATGATATTAAGCCTCACCAATTTATTGTATCAGAAAACAGAAAACTTTTTCTGGTTGACTTTGGGTTTTCTCGAAGGTTCAAAAACGGGAAATTTCACAAGGAATTAAAAGTCCTAGACAGAAAGCAAGGGAATTTTCTATTCGCCTCAAAAAATTGTCATAAAGGCTACTCATTGAGTCGTAGAGATGATTTGATTTCCTTAGGATATATGCTTATTTATTTATATAAAGGTACTCTTCCTTGGGAAAACTGTGGGAATATAACAAATCCAGCTGAGAAATGGGATAAAGCTTATAGTATAAAAAAGCTAAAAACCGTAGCATCATTATGTAAAGGAATGCCTAGTGAGTTTTCTAAATTTCTTGAATATTCAATTAGCTTAGAATACTCAAAAAAACCAGACTATGGATATCTTATTAATATCTTTAAAGACTTATCTGCACTTTTTTCAAGTAATAGTAACAGTACGAATGCTTCCAGCAGTGTTTTTTCAACTAAAGACAATTGGCTAACTCAAACATATTTTGAGATGGCTGCGACTGAAGTGATTGATGCTCCAGGATTTAAAATACAAGATCAGGTAGAAATAGATAATCCTGTTGGTATCATACTTTAATCAATAGCATTTATTAATTTTTACTTTACTAGAAGTGATTGTAAAATATGAAAATTTTTAAAATGTTATTTATAAGGGCAGATTAATTAGACTTTTTTATATGGTTTTATAATAAAAGAAACTTTGAATGCTTTTTTAAGTAAGGTTTATAATCTACTTCTAAAAAGTATTAGTTTTTTAATAAATAGATACTGAAGAGTACTATGAGAATCAAGTAGTCCTTCACAATTGTTTTTTTTACTGATTTTGAAATGAGTGTAACAACAAATTCGTTTAAAATAAATTCGATTAATCTAAAGTGTTATATTCCACCTAAAAATCAAAAAAATTAGATTTTATCTTAGGCTCATTTATTTGAAATTTTTGAAGACAAACCAGATTCAGGAAAAAAAACTCAAGGAATTTAGTTTATTAAAAAAACCATCTTGACTATTCTATATTACCAGAATTCAGCCTACCAAAAATCATAAGTTTTCGATTATCTATAGTTTTTTCCATTTTTATATTTTTTTCAGTCAACTTGCATATAAAAAATAACCTAAAATTTTATTACATCACTTTACCAATAATCATAAAAATCATTAACAATTTTAACTAGCAAATTCTTATTCTAAAAACAATAAAAATTATTTAAAACCTAAGGGAGTTTATTATATATCTTTCCTAGTTTTTTTCTAATATCCTTACAAATAGGTCTTTTTTCTGGCTCAATCTCCCACATGCTCCTCATAAGTTTCACAAGTTTAGGATTTTCAATCTCAAATTTATCAACAATCCTTGGTTTCCTCAAATTATTTACCAATTCATTATAAAATTCCATCTTATCAAGTTTTTTTTTTGTATTCCTTGTCAAATAGTCAAAAGGAGGTGTTTGTGTAACAAAATTATATAAAGTCATTCCATAGCTCCAAACATCAGACATTTTCCCTGGGTTTCTTCCTTTAATCTGTTCTGGTGAGCAGAAAATCAACGTAAATCCTGGTTTGTGATCGTTTTTCTTTGCAACATTCCTACTAAGTCCTAAATCTGACAATTTCGGCTCTAAATTATTATCAAGAAGGATATTATGTGGTTTAATATCAAAATGGCAATAATTCTTACAATGCATATACTCAAGCGCTCTTAGTATTTTTAACATGATTTCAAGTTTTTTCTTCAAAGGCATATTTTGTTGGTTTTTTATTAATGAACCTATTGAACCACCCATACATTGTTCTAATATAATCCCATGTTTTCCCCCAACTTTTACAAACCCATATGCTTTTACTATATTTTCATGATTCAATTCCATCATAACTCTGAATTCTTTAATAAGTTTTGACAAGTTTTTCGACTCACGCTCGCTATGTTTAGGAACTTTAATTGCAACTGGGATATCTACAAGAACATTTTTGTATACAATACCAAATCCTCCTTGGCCTATAATATTTTCATTCGCTAAAATATCTGAGTATTGTAATTTGTCATTACATATAATATTATCATGATATTCTCCAATAATCATTTTATCATTGTTTTTTGCGAGTTCTAATAATTGTTTGTTGAATTCTATCATTTGTTGTATCTCGAAATCAGCTTCACTTTCTTCGTTTGGTTCAGGTACATAAGAAAGTTTATATGTTTTTTTCAAAAAAAGCATATCAATATCCCCATCCTTCATCAAAACTCTGATTTTTGTCAGATTGAAAGAGTTTATTTGTACATGTCTTCTATAAATTTCTTTAAGTTTTTCCATGAGCATTAAAAGTGAAGAGAAATCTTTGAAAATCTCATGAGCGTAAGGAAGTGAATTATCATGTTCAGGAGAAAAAGTGAATTTTAATATTCGGTTTAAAAATGGATCATTTGTTATAGTCTCTTGTAAATTATCATCCATTCGGTTTTGAGTTAATTCTTCTGTATTACTTGATGACTCATCACTTGATTCAGCACTTGAAGATTCTTGAATTATTGTTGGGTTTATAAGTCCTCCTGTTCTTTTTATAGACATATCAACAAGTTCATTTATATTTGTTTTCCCATTAATAATCTCAACAAAAATCAAACCAAAACTTTTAAACATTCCCATAGACATTTTTAGACAATCAGTTAATAAAGAGTCCCAAAAATCAACAGGGAAATAATTGTAGTTTGTAACACAGTCAAAAAATAAACTTTTTTTCGATTCTAAGTACTTGAATGAACCTGTTGGGATTTTTAAGTTTGCTTTTGAAATTGCTTGAAGGATAAGAGGTTTTAAGTTTTCTTGAAATGAATGAGCTTTACCATAAACGTGAAAATGGATTGTTATTCTTACTGTATCAGGACGGATGTCTATGAAAATTGGGAATGTCCTCCAGACCTCGTCTGTACTTTGGCCTTGGTTTGTCACTGAAAACATGATTCTTTTGTTGTTACTCACTTTGAAGTTCGTGAATCCTAAAGATCTGAGCTTGGCTTGAGCTATTTCTAACATTTTTTTCGAATTACAGCCGGGGATAGATTGAGTTTGCATAATAAATATTCTATAATTTATTATTTAATCAGGCTTGTAATGATCAAAAGTTTATTGGAGAAATTTCTTGATTAAATGATTAACAACAGAGGATTTGCTGTATAGAAAAGGCTTATTTTATGGCTTTTAGATTTTTTAAGCCTGAAAATAGGCTAAGATACTAGAGCACTTAAATGGACTAATGAAGAAAATTGTAAAAAAAATTGGCTTTTATTAAGAATTATAATTTTCCTTAAAGGTCTAAGACATCTAAATTACTTTTTTCCTTATAATCAAGGATAAATTATATTAATCTTTACTAATTATATAAAATCTTACCCTTTTAAGTACATTTTTAATATAAAAACCAGTCTAAATTTAAATTGAATAATCTACAATATCATAAATACAATAGTTTTTTTCCCATATATCTTTATGTTAGAAAATATATCATCATTAAGAAATTATATAGTAAATAATAATCCAATTAAAATATCACAATATTCCATCAAGACTCTGATTTTCATAATATAAATTTTCATCACCCATCATTAACAAAAAATCTAAAATCTATCAAAACATAAATACCAACTCATACCACCTACAAAAAACTCTATTTTACTTTATATATAACAATGGAAAATTCAAACTTATTTGTAAAGAAACCCAGAATTATCATCTCCTACTTTGCCGTGCTTATCCTTTTAAGAGTCCTTCCACTAGCCTTTTCTTTTTGGCTCTTCCAAGGATCTGGACAAAAGAAATGGTACGGAAGTTTAACTAAAATATACAATTCAAAAGGTATGATTCCTGAAAAAGACTACACAACAGTATCTAATTACTACTGTAACATGAGTTTAAACTACTATCAAAATTCTACATCAAATAATCATTATTTATTTACCCCAGATGAAACAGATATGCTATGTATACAATTCGATCAACTAAATTCTGGCCTTCAAGCATTTTTAGCTTTTGACATTGTCGCTATTATCATATTATTAGTTTTTTGTTTAGTTTATATTATAGGTTTTCTTTATTATAAAAAACCTGTATTGTTTTGTTTACAGATTATTTCTGTATGTGGAGGTTTTTTTGAAATTACTTGTTTGGGTATTTTAGAAGCTGTTATTGGCCCGAGTTTTGTTGGAGAATGTGATAGGATTGGAGGGGATTTTAAGAATGGGAATTATATAAACGCAGCGAATATTTGTATTGGGAATGGAGGATTTCTTCATATTTTTATCTCGATGATTGTTATGATAACATATGCAGTTTTTGGTGTTTTATGGAAAAAACTTGAACCTAAGATGATGATTAATATTGTTAAAGTTGCTGATGAATTTATTAGTAGAGAAATAAACTTGCATGGGAAAAATAATAATTTGAACAATCATGATAGAGTCTATGAAGAACCACCTTTAAGAAATGATATACTTCCTGGGGAAGACAATTTGGATAACTCAGGGAGAAATCAAGATTTCATTTTACCATTTACAATAGGAAGGGAGTCTGTTAGTATTAGTGAAACATTCAATATGATAAATAATCATTAAAATTTAGATAACATAATAAAACTCTTATTTTGTATAAATGTTTTAGTTTAATTAGGATTTTATATCATATAAAATATGTTATTTTTATTAAAACTAATACTTTTAGAACTTTACAAGTAAAAAATACTATGAAAATAAACTAACAAATAATTTTTGTCGACACCCATTTTTCTTATTTTTAAGTAGAATGATTTGGCATAATAATATCTTAGAAGTTTTTAATTAGATAAAATAAGGTATTTGTGAGTAGAAAATTTATAATTCTAGTGATGAATTTTATGATATTTCAATATAAATATAGATGTTATAATAGTATTTTCAGAGATTTTTATACTAAAATTATAATTCAATCAACTTATATTTTCTAGATATAATTAAGTTGTGATGTGTATAAATTACGATTAGGAAAATCGACTGATTTCTATGTTGAGATTATGATTTTATATAAAAGTTGTAGAGTTTCTTACAACTTTTGAATACTTTCTTATATTCACAAAAAAAACTATGAAATTCATGGTTGCTTTAGGTATCCTAAAACCTTTTACTAAAGTATCTTAGTCTCTATTCGAAATTCCTAAAAACTTCTCCCCAAACCCATCTTCATTCCTACCATCGCCTTCCACAGACTCCATCGGGAAACAAATTTCTTCATTACTCCATATCTTCAAACAAACTCAACCATTTCTTCTCATAATCCCTGATTCCAGTTCCTTCTTCCCTTTCTTCTTCTCCAGGATCATTTTCAGACTTTTTCTAAACACATAAAAATTACTAATTTAACTAAAAATTATAAAACCTCTAACACTCTACAATAAATCACTGCAAAAATCAAGCCAACTACTAAAAATCATAAAAAAAACTTTTAACTGTTACTTCTAAACACGAAACTGTCTTGATATTCTGAACAAGCTTAAAATTTCAGTCAATTTTAATCTTGAATCTTACTTTGTTTATCTTAAAATAGTCCATACTCGACTATTACTAGTAAAAATTTAAATTCATCTAACTTAAATGGACGGCCATTATTATAAAATTATGGAAGCTTCGAGTCTAATAAGCTTACTTGAGAAAGTCCTTTCAGGAAGACCTGGGGACGCTCAAAAGCATGAAAAGTTAAGTAAACAACTATTTGATAAGCTCAGAACATCAAATCAAGCGAACCTACGCTCAGTAGGCATCGTCTTAAGTCAAATGAGAGAGCATAAAAAACTTGGAACAGATGATTTCAACAACATGTCAACCTACATCAAACAATTGATATCAGGTAAACAAAGCACTCCACCAACCTTAAAGCACTTATGCTTCACAAATCATCCATCATCTCAAAAGGCAGCAAAGCTTTTCCACGCAATGCAAGCAATCCAAATGAAAAGATTATCTGCCTTAGGAACATCTTTCAGACTTATCAAGACTCAAGAACATCGCAAACTTGTTGAAGAAAAAGATACCCTTCACAAACTGGAAATCAAAAGACTTCAATGCGCAAAAATGATAGCCCAATTAAAAGGAGCCCTTGGAATCAACATGGAAAAAACAGTCAGAGTATGGAAACACAATGGAACTTTGCCAGACAAAGAGCCTAGTGTATATGGAGATGATGACTATGCCCTTAAATACAAACGTAAAACCCTAAATCAATATGAACGTAGACATAGAATGTATCCAGCGATATCACAATTTATCAATTCAGGGACTTTAAGATTTGAACAAACAGGTTTCTGGAGATGGTCATTAAAAGTCAAAGCTCAAATCGATAAAGAAAATCGTCTTCGTGATGCAGCTAAAAGTGCAGAAATTATTATACGTAAAAAACTCGTCCAAACCGCATTTACAGCCTGGATAAACCAAAGGTATCAAATATGGGCTAAAAACCGTGCTTTACTCAGTAAACTTTTTGAAAAAGCTAATATAAGACATTATTACTTGAAATATTTACTTGTAGAACGCTGGCAATGGTCAACTTTTAATGATGACGAATGGGAAAGAGAAGAGTTTTCTGAAGAAGAATATTATGCTAAACATCGTAAAGTCAAACGTGTTAGACTTAATAGAGGAGAAATGGAAAATATTATCAACAATATCAGTGATAAATCAAGGCATATTTCAACAGTAGCAGAAGAATCAAGACTTGGATGTTTAAAGAAAGCTAATATTGATATAAGCGATGAAGGGAAATTGAAACTTGAAATGATGCTAAACTATATGGCCTCAATAAACCAAGCACGTAAAGATTTCCCTATGAAAGTTCTCTCAGCATGGAAAACCGCATCACTCAAACGTGAAAACAGGACAAACATTACGGTATCAAAAACTTTATCTATAACAAAAATCTTCTCAGTCTATGAATTCAAATTAAAGTCAACATTAAGAGAATGGCAAAGTTCTATAAAAGGTTCACCAGTAACTGTGAATAGCAAAATGTTCTCAGCAATAGTAGAAAACTCAGTCTATAACAAATTCGCCCCTAAAATTGCTTTATTAAAAATGAAACTTCATGAAAAACAAGCTGCGATCAATGCTGTACCACACGATTACGTCAAAGGTGCTGAGGATAACTACAAATATGCTCTTTTAAGAAGTGCTTTTAAGACTAGTAAAATTGGGTTGCATAGTTCGTTTAGAATATGGAAGGATTTATATAGCAAAGAAGTGAAAGAACAAAAGAAATTGGTTATTGAAAAAATGCTTACACATCTAGCTAAAGGTCTAGCTGTATTTGTAAAACCTGCAGTTCAGCCAATTCCACAAACTAAGACTAAATCAGCTGTTTTAGTTAAAGCTATGAAGAATATGGAGAAAAACATAATAACTGTTATGTATTTAAGATTTGGTACTTGGTCAAGGGTAAAACAAAATCCAATTGAAATCCCATTAGTAAAAGAAAAACTTCATGAGATGAAGAAGTTTATATTCTTATACATGGGGAAATTTGTTCAAAGCAGATTAAACTCAGCGATGTATATCTGGAAAGAAACTGTTGAATTACAAGATAAAGACTCAGAAAAAAATAGGATCTTCGGCATGATCTCAACTTTGATTAGACTGTTCGCTAATAGGACTAAAAGAGTTTTCCACCCACCAAGGATTATAAAAGATGCTGATGCTATAATGACAAGGTCATTCAAAAAGCTTATACAGAATCAAATGAATTGCCTTACTGATTCAATTGAAAGGTGGAAGTACTATAAATTCGCCCAAGCACAAAGGGAAAGAGCTTCAATATTATTAAACGGCATGCGTCAAGCAGAAGCTTATGCTAACAACATTAGAGGGTCTAGTATGCTTGCAGCTTTTAACTTATGGGTTGGTTTAACAAAAGCTCCAACACCTAAAGAGCAAGCAAAAACTTCAAAATACATGTATATGTACCTAGCAAAATTCCCACAAGGAAGAATGACTTCAGCATTTTCTATATGGAAAGAGTTTATTGAGTTGACAAATAAAGAAACTGAAAAAAATAGAATCTTTGGCATGATTTCCACATTACAAAGAGTCTTTGGAAGTAAAACTAGAAGAGTTTTCCACCCACCAAGGATTATAAAAGATGCAGATGCTATAATGAGAAGATATTTCAAAAAACTTGGTATTAATAAATCTATATTACTTGATGGAGCAATGTCTAGATGGAAATACTACAACTTTGCCCAGAAACAAAAAGATAGAGCGACTATATTATTTAAAGGTTTAAGAACAGCTGAATTATATGCAAGTGAAGTTAGAGGGTCTAGTATGTCAACATCTTTCCATCTTTGGAACCAATTAGCTAAAACTCCAACAGAAACTGATATGAAAAAGACTCAAAAATACCTTTATATGTATCTATCAAAATTCCCACAAAGCAGAATGTTCTCAGCTCTTGATAAATGGAGTTCTCAAATTAAATTAGAAAAAGAAGAACAATATAAGACTAAAATGTTTGGTATGATTTCAATACTTCATAGACTTTTAGGAAATAGAGCAAATAGAGTATTCCATCCAACTAGGATTATAAAAGATGCTGATGCTATTATGAGAAGGACAATTAAAAAACTTATGGTTATTAAAACCCAATTGTTTGATTCAGCTATGACAAGATGGAAGTATTACAATTTCGCCCTTGATCATAAAGATAAAGCTGTGATTATTTTTAGAGCAGCACAAAATACAGAGTTGTATTTCAGAGATGCTTTTATGATGTGGAAAGAAAAGAGAAATGCAAAAGCGATTATAAGTAGGGTACAAGGTATGAATAAATTGGTTTTTGCTTTAGATGAAAAAGTTAGAGACAGATTCACAGATTTAGTCCAAGGGGCGAAATCTTTTACTCATCCTAAAAAAGCTTTAGACAAAGTTTATTATGCTTATGTGCGTAAATATGCTGGGGATATAGAAAGAGGGTTTTTTATGTGGAAACATTCTGTTGATGCTGAAAATAAAAGACTTAGGCAAATGGATGTGGATTTAGGGATATCAAATCTTATAAAATATTGGAAAGCGAACATAACAAAAAATTATATTCGAGGATTTAAGAGTTTTATTAAGAATGTTCATCCTGAACTTTATGCCCATAAACTTACTGATGCGATATGGAAAGCATTAAGAATTCGTATTTCTATTGGGTTTAGGAAAATAGTTGGTAGTCCTAAATATGTAAAAGCTACATTAAACAACCTTGCTAGAAGTTTCCAAAGAGATATATCAACAGCTTTTAATACATGGAGAACTGTTATGCATAAAGAACTTCTTGAAAAAAGAAAAGATCATAAAAAAGCTTTGAAAAAAGACTTACACAAAACCAAACTTCGTAGTGCTCGTGGAGATGCTAAAAGCTTAGAAAATGGTTTACATCGTGTTTTAAGATCAAGACTTAATGAAGGATTTAAAGCTATAACATTCCCTGCACTTATGAATGCTAGAGGACCACTTTTGAATCTTAAAACTAGTTTTGAAAAAATGCCAAGAGATGCTATTAGGAAATGGAAACAATATGTTGATAGAGTAAAAAGTGGTGAGCTTATTGATAATGTTAAATCTGAAAAACTTTATTATCATTTAAGACGTGTTGTTACTAGAACTGTTAGAGATGGGTATCAAAGAATAGCTGGTGGTGGAAGTAAAGCTAAAGGGGCGATAAAATGTATTTATGCAGTTGCTGCGAAAATGCCAAGAGTTGCTATGGATAAATGGAAGAAATATATGGAAGGTCTTAGAAGAAGAGATTATTTTGATAATATTCGTAGTTTGAAAGTTAAACAGACTTTAGAGATTATTGTTAAAAGGACAACTCGTGATGCTTCACATAGGATTATAGGTGGTGGAGATAAAATTAAAGGTGCAATTCAGAGTATTGTTAATGGGTTGAATAGTATACCTAAAGTTGCTCTTAGGAAATGGTTTAGGACTGTACAGGATATTAAGAATCAAAGACTTTATGATAATGCTAGATCTTATAAATTACATTTGATGCTTGAAAAAATACAAAAGAGGACTATGAAAGATGCTACTGAAAGAGTTAAAGGAGTTATGTTTACTTCACCTCATGTTATTCAGACTATTAAAAGACTTGATGGAATTTTGAAACGTAAACCTAAGCAAGCTTTTGATAAAATGCATTATTTTATGAAAGCTGTTAGAGATAAACAATTACTTGATAGTGTTAAAAGCCAAAAACTATTAAATAGTTTGAATAGAGTTACTAAGAGGACTTTAAGAGATGCTACACAAAGAATAGTTGGAGAAGGGGATAAAGTTAGAGGAGCTATAAGGAAAATATATGCTGCTATGCATAAAATGCCTAAAGTTGCTCTTGAGAAATGGAGAAAATATCTTGAAGGACTTAAGAAAAGAGATTTCTTTGATAATGTAAGAAGCTTAAAAGTTAAGAATCAACTTGAATATATTATAAAGAGAACAACAAGAGATGCTTCACATAGAATCATTGGTGGTGGTGATAAGATTAAAGGTGCTCTTGTTAATCTTATTAATGGATTGAAGAATATACCTAAGAAAGCTTTGAGAAATTGGAAAAATGCTGTGCAAGCAATTAAAGATAGAAAACTTTATGATAATGCTAGATCGTATAAACTTCAACTTTCATTAGAAAGACTTCAAAGAAGGACAATGAAAGATGCTCATGAAAGAGTTAAAGGGCTTATGTTTGCTGCTCCTAAGATCAGAGCTACGATACAAAGAATGGACGGAATTCTTAAAAGAAAACCAAAACAAGCTTTTGATAAATGGCGTAAATATATCCAAGGTGTAAATAATAAAGAGTTCCTTGATAGTATTAAAAGTCAAAAACTTCTTAATTGTTTGAATAAAGTTACAAAAAGAACTTTAAGAGATGCAACTCAAAGAATTGTAGGTGAAGGGGATAAAGTTAAAGGAGCTATAAGGAAAATATATGCTGCTATGCATAAAATGCCTAAGATTGCTCTTGAAAAATGGAGAAAATATCTTGAAGGACTTAAACATAGAGATTTCTTTGATAATGTAAGAAGCTTGAAAGTCAAGACTAAACTCGAATGTATTATAAAGAGAACAACAAGAGATGCTTCACAAAGAATTCTTGGTGGTGGTAATAAAATCAAAGGCGCTATGCAAAACATTGTCAATGGATTAAAGAATATACCTAAGAAAGCTTTGAGAAACTGGAAGAATGCCGTACAAGCAATTAAAGATAGAAAACTTTATGATAATGCAAGATCGTATAAACTCCAACTTTCATTAGAGAGACTTCAGAGAAGGACAATGAAAGATGCTCATGAAAGAGTTAAAGGACTTATGTTTGCCGCTCCTAAGATTAAATCTACAATTCAAAGAATGGACGGAATTCTTAAGAGAAAACCTAAACAAGCTTTTGATAAATGGCGTAAATATGTTCAAGGTGTAAACAATAAAGAATTCCTTGATAGTATTAAAAGCCAAAAACTTCTTAATTGTTTGAATAAAGTTACAAAAAGAACTTTAAGAGATGCAACTCAAAGAATTGTAGGTGAAGGAGATAAGATTAAAGGAGCCATTCGTAAGATCTATCAAACAATGCAAAGAATGCCTAAGACTGCAATTGAGAAATGGAAGAAATATCTTGAAGGACTTAAGAGAAGAGACTTTTTCGACAATGTTAGAAGCCTTAAAGTCAAATCAGCTCTTGAAAAGATTGTAAAGAGAACTTCAAGAGATGCTTCTCAAAGAATTCTTGGAGGAGGAAACAAGATCAAAGGGGCTATGCAAAACTTGATTAACGGTTTGAAGAATATTCCTAAAAAAGCACTTAAAAAATGGAGACAGACCGTACAAGATATTAAAGATAAGAAATTATATGACAATGCAAGATCATCTAAACTTCAAATATCACTTGATAGGATTCAAAGAAGGACAATGAAAGAAGCTCATGAAAGGCTTAGAGGACTAATATTTGCTTCAGCAGCAGTTAAAGGTACCATTAAAAGACTTGATGCCCTGCTTAAACGCAAACCTAAAGAAGCATTTGATAGATGGCGTAAATATGTTCAAGCTGTAAACAATAAAGAGTTCCTCGATAGTGTTAAAAGCCAAAAACTT
>MPUH01000780.1:0-35255 GCA_001970955.1 Stentor coeruleus | reverse complement strand
CAAGTACAAGAAATTAGTTAGTTTTAAAAAATAAAAAAGTTTGTGGTAATTAAATATAAAAAATGTTAAAGATTGTTTAATTTATGAACTTAACTTTGAAAAATATAGCATTTGGGACTTTTAAAAAAATCACAAATCAAATCAGCATATCTAAAACCCTACTAAATTTATCTTAACCTCTACTCTAATAAATCTAACTCTAAAGCATAACACCTACAAAGCTTATAAATCCTCATAAAGTTCTCCTTAAAGCTCTCACAGTCCAAATCCCAACTAATTTCTTTATTTGAAAACCTCGCATTATTCTTATAAATATTCTGAACTTCTCCACCAAAAAGGTTTTTCTCGCATTCATACAGCAAACCCAACAAAACTACTATGTTCATGGAAATACGCAAAGACTATATTTTCAAGCATATCTCTAACAATCTCTTCATAATTCGGATTATTCAAAGTTTTATCATAAGCCCCTCATATTATAGGTTTAAGTAATGCTTAATGAAAAACTCTACATTTATTTTTATGGAAAAATTCACTAAGATGATTTAGTTTTATCCATGAAGCAAATGAGTTGTTTAGTTCAATAATGTTTTTTCTATTTTTAACATTTTTACAAATATAAAAAAATGATATCCAGTGTTCAAGGATGAGAACTCTAGATGAAGGTGCAAAGAATTCNTAAAAAAATGATATCCAGTGTTCAAGGATGAGAACTCTAGATGAAGGTGCAAAGAATTCTAGGCTGAGGAACTCAATAAGGGATTTTATGACGGCAATTATGCCAATGGTGTGCTATAAGATTTTTTTTTTTCTAGGATTATATCGAAAAGCACTTTACTCTAATTTACCCTTTAATAGGCAAAGCCAAAATTTGATTTTAGGTATTATTATTATAGATAAAATTTCTTATTGAAATGAATTAATTGAATTTGGTTTTATCTATTAAAGGTACATTAGAGTAAAGTATTTTTCTGAAAACTTAGAAGAAAATATAAACTGAGAGATTATCTTGAATATAAGAAGCAGACATTTATTATTTCAAAAGACTTAAAAAATGTTACTAAAAGAATGCTAAATTTCCTTAGGCGTATAGAAAACTAAGAATAAAACTATCTTAACTTTAAACTAATCTTAAACCTCTGTATTACGATAGCTTTCAAATAGCATAACGTATTTATCTGGGTTTGAATAATAAATATATTTACCTTTCCGAGTATTTCTTGATCTCTTTAATATCCAACTGATTTCTGGACTATTCCATGTCATATGCTTAGCATCATTATTAATTATTTCTTGATTATCTGTTTCATAACGTAATTGATCTACACAACGAGAATAATCTAAAACACCTTCACCTTCTGGTAAACCATGAGACAATAAGACCTCAACTATAAGTTAGCTTTAAATTATATCAAATTTTAAATCAACCTACATTTAATTATATTCCAATAATAACTTTCTTACCAAACCTAAAATTATCTCTAAAAAGCCCTTTATCCAAAATATTAACTTATATAAATAAATCATCAACAAAATACTACACATGCACCCTGCTTGTTCCCAAACCTCATCACTAAAAAGCCCCAAACCTCTTCCCACCCCACTATCAAAATTCTAAAACCACTTCAAATCCACACCAAAATCTCTAATTTCTGATTATATCACTACAAATAAATGGGTAGTTGCTGCTTCAAAAAAAAGGTTTTAGCAGTACCTTTAATCAATGACACAAGCGAAAGAACCCCACCTCTTCGAATCCCCAAATGGAAAAGAGGAGCTTTAATAGGTGAAGGTGCCTATAGTAAAGTTTACGAATGCCTCAATCTTGAAACAGGTGAACTTCACGTTGTAAAACATATCGAACTTCTAGGAACTCCTCAACAAATCTTCTATGAAGTAACAAATCTAAAAAAAGAAATACTAATGCTCAAAAATCTTTATCATAAAAACATAGTTCAATACCTTTACACAGAAATAAACAATGATTATAACGGTGTTGATATTATGATGGAATATGTCTCAGGGGGATCTTTACGACACTTGTTGAACAAATTCGGTAAATTCGAAGAGCCCATAGCAGTTTTGTATATAAATCAAGTTTTAGAAGGTTTAAAATATTTACATTCACAAGGAATTGTTCATAGGGATATAAAATCTGCAAATATTTTAGTAACACAAGATGGAATTATAAAACTCTCTGATTTTGGAGCTTCAAAGAAAATTAAGACTGAATATGATGAGGATCAAGATGAACTTAGTAGAAGTTTAAAAGGAAGCCCTTATTGGATGGCTCCTGAGGTTGCAAGACAGAGTGGACATGGTTTTGCTGCGGATATATGGTCAGTTGGTTGTGTTATGATAGAAATGCTTACTGGAAACCCACCTTGGTCTTCAGTCTCAAGGTCAGTTAAAGATGTCTTCGAATTGATAACAAGTGGCCAGACCCCTCCAATACCTTTAGATTTATCAGAAACATGTAAAAAATTTATAGAAATTTGCTTACAAGAAGACCCTAATAAAAGACCTACAGCTGAAGCTCTGCTTCAGCATGATTTCCTAAAAAAACACTTAAGTTCTGATAACAAATTTGCTAATAAACCTTAAAAAACTGAGATCTATATAAACGTAATGCTGAAATGAAATAATCTGATAATCATCATTAGCCTTTTAGGTCAAAGGTAAAATATTATAATTTTAAAATCTTTATAGTAAAAATAAAAATATTATGTACAGTAATCTCTAATCAGAGTATCGTTTAATCTCAAAAAAAGGTGAAGGGACTTTTAGTGAAGTCCTCAAAGCGCAAAGTATCAAAACCGGGAAATATGTGGCAATTAAGTGTATGAAGAATTATTTTAGTAGTTTGGAGCAAGTTAATAGCTTAAGGGAAATTCAGGCACTTCGAAGATTATCACCAAACCCACATATAATCAAGTTTATTGAAATTTTGTAGTAAGGGATAATTAGTGATGAGCCTACAGGTCGTTTAGCCCTTGTCTTTGAGCTTATGGACTTGAATCTTTATGAATGGATGCGCAGTTATAAGACTGAAATACCTGAGTATAAGGTCAAAAATTATATATATCAAGTACTTAAGGCTCTTGAGCATATGCATAGAAATGGGATTTTTCATAGAGATATCAAGCCGGAAAATGTCCTTGTGGCTGATGATATAATTAAATTAGCGGATTTTGGATCTTGTAGAGGGGTTTATAGTAAACAGCCATATACGGAGTATATTAGCACACGCTGGTATAGGCCTCCTGAATGTTTGCTTACTGATGGGTACTATGGGGCTAAGATGGATTTATGGGGAGTTGGTTGTGTATTTTTCGAACTTTTAACAACAAATCCGCTTTTTCCAGGAGAGAACGAATTTGACCAAATCAACCTGATCCATAAAGTTCTAGGCACCCCACCAGCTGAAGTTCTTGCTGAGTTCGAAAGTCAAACTAAAACAATAAAAATTGACTTTAAGCCAGTCAAAGGTAAAGGCATTGATGAACTCTTACCTTCTCATATAACTGATCAAGCTCGAGACCTAATAAAGCTTTTACTAACATATAAAGCTGAAGATAGAATATCAACAAAACAAGCTTTGAGACACCCTTATTTTAAGGACTTAAGAAGCATGGAAAGCCCAACAAGAAATTCACCATCACCACATAGTCTAAGGAGTTTTGATGCTGACAGAGCAGCGGGTGAAGAAGAAAGAGGGGACTATAAACTTCCACTTATAAAAAATCCTAATAAAAAGCTTACAGAAACGCATAACCCTTCAAAAACTAGTCTCATTGACAAAACTTCTTATCTTACTAAAAAGCAAATCCAAGAGAATAAGAAAAAGTATATTGCTCCCCATAAAAAAAAGCTATACAAAAGCATTTTTTAGTTTTAAGTTGCCAGTATTTAATTAATAGTTTTTCTTATTATTTATATATTTTAGTTATTTTGAGTATTGAGGATATGTTTTTGGTGGAGAATTTGAGGGGTTTTTTTTTAAGATGAATAATATAGCTTTAATTTCCTTTTATTATTGTTAATGTAATTTCAGAATGATTCTAAGGATATTAGGTAAAGTTTTTATATGTTTTAATAAGAAGTATTTTAGTTCCCTGGGTTGCCTATATCAATATTGTATTTGAATATTCAAATTTAGACTAGGATTGCAAGTATATTAAGGTTGATTTTTAAGTATTTTTTGGTTCATACATAGACTAGAGCAATTTTCAAAAAGTTTTTAAATAATCCTACAAAACTAAAAATGCATAAACTCTATATATCTGCCTCATCCTGCAAACTTATATTTAATTCTAGTTATACCCGTTTACAATAATTTATCTAATTTTTCGGTAGCATTAAAATCTGATAATTTGTCCCTCATTAATTCCTATCACATATTTTATAACCTATAATGCCAATGTTTAATATTAGCTCATGCTACTCAGTTTACAATGAAATTTACATCGCCACAGATCCAAACAATTTTTTTATAAAAAACATGAATGAAATTCAAAAAAAAAATACAGCTTCAACCTGTGTATCAAAAAAAGAGATTAAACCAAAGATTCTAAAAAAATTGTCTTAACCAAGTTTTTCACAAGATCTCCATGAATCAATTCATCCGAAAGCTACTTACATCCCATATAAAAGCCATATACCTTTATTACTTATTCTTAGTAAACTTTATTGCCTCTTCTAACTTTTTCCTTTGCCTATTCACACCTTTAGCCGTTGAAGGTATATGATTACTATTATTACCTCTTGAACTTGCAGGTCTATCATCTTTTATATACCTATGCGTAGCTCCTTTTCTTTCAACAAGTTTTCTCGTCCATTCCATTTGTGTATTAAACCAATGTTGTTCCTGTTCTTCTAAATCCTCATGTTCCTTTTCTTCAATTTCTTCTTTAACAGTAAACATATCTTGATCCTTAAACTCTCTTTTTTTAAGTAAACTAAATTCATCGTAAAACTGTTTTTCCATATTATGTTCAATATTTTTGATAATTTTTAAGTAATCTTTTCTTTTATTTGTGACGAGATCAGATATATCTTTAACTTCTTTTTTAGCTCGAGTTTCATCAAATATGTTTATAGCCTTTGCCCGGCTTGCTGGCCTTGAATCTAATCTCTAGTTATCCATTACTCTATATTTCGATTTATTTGTATACTATTAAGAACTAAGAGCTTTGGATAATCTTTTGATACTTTTTCTATAAAATCAACTTGTTCTGAGCATGGGTTTCCTTCAAGGTCAAGTTCAAAAAGTGAGTTGATTTTATTAAGGCTTAGTAATTCAAAACGGTCATATAAACTGTTGTGACTTAAATCTAAAAGCTCAAGGGCTGGGAACATATCGTAAATTTCAGTAATAAAACCTAATAAAAATATTTTGTTTTTGCTAAGTAAAAGTTCTGTTAAAAAAGGTAGTTTCGGCATGGATTCTAAGGTTTCTAATTGGTTGAGTTCGAGATTTAAAGACTCTAAAGATGAGGCTTTATTGAGAAATTGTAAGTTTGTGATGAGATTACCACGAAGTTGAAGGATTTTTAATGTAGCTGGGAGTTCGTTTGGGGCGATTTGAGAAATTTTGTTATGGTTTAAATATAACTCTTCTAGCTATATGGAGGTTACTTGAACATTCTCAATCCCTGAGATGAATTCTATGAGGTTTGATGATAAATCTAAGACTTTTAGGGAGAAAAACCCACTTAAAGGCTTCATTGAACATATAAGATTCCCTTCAGCACGTATTACTTGTAAGATCTGTTTAGGAAATACTTTTGAAAGACCTTCTAAACCTTCGATTCTATTGAAAGAAATGTTTAGTTTTAATAGGCCAGGATTAGTCAAACCATATGAGTTTGATAAAGAGTTACAAGATACATCAAGTTCTTTGAGATCTTTAAGCTTTTCTATTCCTTTACCTTCAAGAGTTTCTATAAGATTTGTTGAGATGTTTATGGTTTTTAGTTTTGGGTATGAAGAAAGGGAACATATGCTAGAGAGGTTTAGTTTAGAAGCTTCAAGACTTAAGAGTCTTTCTGGCTTCTCTGGGTGTGATTTGGCGATCATTTCTCCGGAAAGCTCCATTTTGATTATTTAGAATTTGATTCGAATAATTTTAGGGTTTTCATATTTTGCGTGGGAGTGCACCATTTTTGATTGGAATTCGACTTTTTCGAGGATGATGTAGTTTGTAATTGATAGGTTTATTTTATAGATTTTTAATATTTATCCAACACATAACTATTCATAATTTCTATAAATATCACAATTATCAAACCCTACAAAAATAAATTCCAAACATTTTCAGGAAAGTCATTCTCTCCTTTAAAATTACATAAAATCCTCTAAACAAAAAATTATCCAAAAAATTTACTAAAATTCTAATCTGTCTCACGTCCTAACACATAATTGATCTTATCCTTAACCCAAAAGCACCAATCAACAACTACTTCCACATACGTAATTGGAGGTTCTATAGCTTGTGTGCCAATTTCTCCATTCTTATCATATATATTCGTCCACCACCACTCATTATTCCTATTAACATCCCTTCTCCTCTTATCAAGTTCAATATCAATTTCCTGAACAAAACATTTTTTCATTTCCTTGAATTTTTCTTTGCAAACACTAGTTTCTTTAAATGGGTTATCATATGAGCATTTTGCAAATTCATTAGCTGATTCATGACATTTCAGCCTTGCTGCTTGCATTGATTCTTCACGAAGTTCTTGTTCTCTTGTTCTTCTAAGCATATTCATTTTCCAGCTATTTGATTTGTGAGGTGGATGGGTTTTGATTTCATAAGTTCCATACTCAGGTTTGAATTCTGGACAATAATAACGAATATAACCTTTGGTTTCTTGATCAGCAAGATCTTTTAAGATAGATTTCTCATCTTCTTCTTGCATTATATTTTATTATCTGGTGATTTTAGGAAATAAGTTAAGTGAATAGCATTTAGGGTGTTATAGGGAATATTAAGCCTGATTGGATATGAAGTTAAGTTTTTAGTTGGAAAAATAAGATTATGAGATTGGGGAAAAATAAATAAGGTTGTGATCAAAAGGGATTTTTGTTTTTGATGATAAGAGTAAGGATATTATGAGTATTTTATATTTAATATTGTACAAGGGTAAATATGCCTTTTATTGAACTGAGAATAATAAGGTTCTTGTGTATATAAAAGAATTGGTGGATGGAATAAATTTTTTTTATAGGATAAAACTGTTAGTTAGGAAGCTGCTGGAGTAACTAAATTTAAGAGATGTGAATTTAAAGAAACTAGATTATTGGAGATAGAAAGATGCATGACAGATCTAGAGTTTTTGGGAAAATTGATAAATAAAGGATGCCTTAGATAAGTAAATAGTGCTCACTTAAATGAGTGATAATTTTTTATCATAAGCATACCCATGATAGGAATATTAATATTTTATGGTATTGGGTTATGATGATATTATATAGTCATATGTATGAGATTATAAATAATTAAGTATTATGATTATTATAAATTGTATATAATATGATGATAAATACTATAATATAATTACTTTAAGTATTTATCAAAATATATATTAAAGTCCAACTAGTCTACTTATTAAAATAATCCTTCTAAATCATAAAATCATATATTATAACTTATCAATGTAATAAAAATGGATTGTTCCGAGATGAAGCCTGAAGATTCTTACTCATTTGAAAAGCAGGACAAAAACATGTATAGAATCCTTTATTTCAATGGAGATGCTTATATAGGTCAAGTAAAAAAGGCTCAAAAGTCAGGAATAGGAGAGCTTATATTGAAAAATGAGGAAAATATAATGGTGAATGGAAAAAAAATCTAATGTCAGGCCAAGGAACCTACATTTATATAAACGAAGCGATATATAAAGGACAATGGCACAAAGGTAAAAGACACGGTCAAGGCGAATATACATCAGAACAATGGGGAACCTATATAGGAAACTGGGAAAATGGAAGCCGAAATGGACAAGGAACTGCTTATACCAAATATGGAATTACATATACAGGAAACTGGATAAATGAAATTATGGAAGGTCATGGAAAAGTACAATGGAAACAAGGTTTTATATATGAAGGAGAACTTAAGAAAAACTTTATTTCAGGTAAAGGCAATTTTCAAACACCAACAGGTGGGGTTTATTTGGCTGTTGATTACTTGCCAACATTCAAAGGGCTTGGGAAAATTTTTTTAGCAGAAGGTAAGGAACTCCCTAGTAAAAATGAAAGATTTGATTGTTTGTGTATAACAGAGAAATGGGAGATTTTTGAAGGTGGGTAAAATTTGGTGAGAATGAATTTTTAGCAGTTTTAGAAGGTGATGCTGAGAAATCCAATGTTACTTCTAATTTAACTATTGTATATTTTATGATAGTGTAGTTTATTTTATATATAATAATTTCTTATTATAAAAATTTATAGTTATATCTAGGTATTATTAAAAAAACATAATTTTGGGATATGTGTAAATAAAATAAATACTGAAGATCATGAGTATTTTGATTCGGAGATAAGGAAAATTACTAGACAAAGAAAAGGGAAAAAGGACTGTAAAAGTCCAGTTCCTGAATTTGCTAGGGAGTATGTTGTGGATTGTAATGATAAGAAAAAAGCTGTTAGTAAATCTTTGTTGTCTACACAAGTTAAGTTTAAAGAAAGTTTTGGAAGTGAAGATTTGAAAAAAAGTTTTGGGAAAAAGTCTGTTTGTGGGGGAAAAAAAGTAGCTAAAAGTTTGGCAAAGGATGAAGATGAGGAAAAAGAACCGACATTACACAAGATTTTTCGACTTTATAAACCACAAATTTTACGGTTTAAAGATAAATCTAAGATAAGGGTTTTTTCTACTGTAACTCCAGAGGCTAGGAAAAGTAAAGAGAAATTTATTCAAAGCTTAAGAAAACTTAATGCACTTGGAATGAAGAAAAATAGAAAGAAGACTGAAGGGAAAAAAGAGAAAAAAGGGAATAATCGGCAGATTTTGAAGGATTATCAGATGCCAGCTTTTACGTATGGGGAAAAATTGTGGAGACTTACTGAATCTTCTGTGGTAAAAATTGGAGTAGAAGTCCCGCAATGAAATGTGTAGAGCTATGCATTTTTACCTTTTTGCATTATTTTATTAGTTTTTTAATTGTCATTAGATAAGATACAAGGATGTAAATATAAGTTAAGTTTGTTATAATAAGGTTATGTTCATATGAATACTAGATAATTTTTAAGTATAAATATTGCAGATTTTTTTTTTGCAAATGATTTATTTATATTCAGAATGAGTTTATAATTAAAAAAAATACACAAAACTTGAATTTCAGATATAATAACGACAAATTAAGTCTTTTTATACTTTAACATATATTTTTTACTTCAATTCTTCTTGTAAATTTTATTATCTACAACAGCTTATTTTATCAACCTACTAAAATTATACAATAAACTCCCAATTAAAAAAAACTAATCAAAATGCTTTATAGTTATCCTTATTATAAAAATCTTTAGGAATCTTCGGAAAGCACATATCATAAATCTCTTTAAAAACTGGGAGATTCGCATAAAATTTGTAATAAATACACTCTTTAGCTATAGGCAAATTCAAAAAAGGGTATTGATGCGTTTTATTTTTTATCCTTTTTACAAAAACATTTTGGAATTTCTCTGTTTCCTCATTAAAAATTCCTAAAGAATGCATTAATAAAAAGTATTTAAATATCTTAGGCTTTGGCATGAACTTCAAATAAGACTCAAATTTTAAATTAGCATCAGCAAAAATAGGAAAACTCACCAAGGGTTTTTGTGTTATTTCAGGGACAATAGCTAATAACTCATAAAAAGAATCCACATTTACAAAATTTTGTATTTTATTACAAAGTAAAACCTCAAAATTATTACAAGGCAGATTATGAGTCTTTAAAATCACAGCAATCTTTTTTATCATTTCTATTTTGTAATTGCATTGATTATTAATTATATTCTCTAATTCTTTTACAATACCATCAGCTAATATTTTATTAACATCTTTAAGCTTGGTATATTGTGTTAAATGTTCTAAAACAATACTACTTTCTATATCACTAGCTTGAGAAATTGTTTTAACATATTCTTCATATATCAAAACAAAAGTCTTAGACCTTTTCAATGAATTAATCAAAGATTTTACATGGGTAAAAATATTTTTATTGAATTTTTTTTTCACTTCCTCTACAATTAAAGATATTATATCTGTATTCGCAGTTTTTGATATCCTAGCATATAATTCTTCATATTCTAAACAATAATCAATCAAAAAATCTGCTTGAATTTCTTCTTTAATAGCTTTATATGAATAGTTTTCAATTATTTTTATCCATATACTATCACATAACATTGAATTAAAACTCAAAGATTTAATAATCTCTTTAAGGTCAGTTATTCGAATACCTCGTTCTTGTTTTATTTCAATCATAATTTGTGAAAATAATTTATTATGCATGATTCCAAATGTGGATAATTGACAAAATAATGCACATAATGGTTTGAATTTGTTTTGGTATTTGAGTTTTCCTGTAAATTCGATAATCTTTTTTACTTTTTCATCATTGTAAGGCATGAATAAAGAATTTGTACTAATGTTAAGAAAATAACATATATCGATGAATTCTTGATGAGTAAAACTTTCGATTTTTATTAGGGAATCGTTGATGATTTGTTGACATGCTGGTTCTTTAATATGAATTAATTCTAAAGGGTTTTCTTTTAATATAGCTGCAATTCTTTTAATGTGTAATGTGCTTTGCCATGTTGTGAAACTAGGATTGAAATTAGATATAAGTTTGGAGATGGTTTTAGAGTAAATTATTGATTGAACGTATTTTTCGTTTGTGNGTATGCATGAGTTATAGCGAATGATCTTGAAGTAAGACATATACGACCTATTTATAAGATTTTGATTTGGGATAATTTGAAGTTTGATAGATTTTAAGAGTTTTTTATGGGTAATGAAAGATAACTTGTAGGAAAATTTGTGATTAGAGAGAAGAGGATGAGAGGATTTATGTTAGAGGAAAGGTTTGATGAAATTAAGTAAAATTTATAATGGGAGAATATGATGAAGTTGCTTTTCTGTGAAGATTTGTATGGGAATGATGATAATATTTTAGACTTTTTGGGATTTTTTTTCATTGTAAGAAAGTATGATTTTTTACATCATATTTTTTTTTGGAGTGTATTATGTAATATTATTTCATATAAGATATTTTTACTTTGATGTTTTATGATTCTTATTGAAAATTTTACATATTCAAGGTATTTTTTATAAAAGCTATGAATTATTTTGATATGTTTATATAGTTTTTTTTTAGTGTAGGATTAGTTTTAAAGTCTTTTCTACTTAGGCACAATAACGTTTATAGTATAATTACAATTTTATCTGTTAAACTTAATAACTTTATCTTATATTAAAATAACATAAAATTACTTATTAGGAAATACTTTGCAAATAATAACTGCATTTATTTCACTTGCATACAAAATCCAATCAACAAGCATCATAAAAATTAACCCTTCCCATCAAACTCTCTAACCAAAAACTCCTCCAACCCCAAACTTTCTAATCAATTTAAAATCCAAGCACCTTACTTAAAAGACTATTCATAACCTATTCTTAATGTTTTGGCTTGATTTTTTTCAATTCCCTCTTTATCAGCAAACTTTTTTTCTTCTGTGCGGCCATAAGCTTAAACCTTTCAAAGTCTGTCAAAGAGGCTCTTCTAACATTACTCGCCACGTGTTTTCCAGCATGGGAATTACCCCATTTCTTGACAATTTCATGCTCATCAAAGCTCTTCGCAACATTAGCTGAAGTTTGGTTTCTCTTAATAGGTAAAACAAATTCAGTAAGCGAAATCCTTGAAAAAGGCATTTGTTGTCTAACAACTCCAGTCACAGGTCCATCAACAAGTGCTCTCTTAGCATCAACAACATCTACAATGACACAGAGTTTTCCTGATTCAGGGCCGAAATTCACATATGCAACCCTTCCTATTTCAACAAACCTCGTTTGTGCCATTATTTATCCATTGATTAACTTTAACATAACTAAACCTTTATCTCATCCTATTCCTCTAAATTCAGCATTTATTGTCTCATCAATATCATCAGGTTCATGACCAAATAATAATATTGAAGGATTTACTCTTACCCTTTCAAGCAATATATGCTGTATATTAACCCATTTTTGCTTTTCATTAAAATCCAAGGCAGAATTACAAATATCACATCTTTCCATGATTGATAAAGTACTTAAACAGTCACATTTTTTCTTATCAAATTCAATAAATATAGAAAAATCATCAGATACTTGCTTGTTGTCTTTGAATTTATCAGGGTCAAGTTCTTGTTTATTGAAAATTGTGGTTGCTCCAGGTGATGAAAAGGCCGTGCTAAACGAAAATCTGCAGATTTTCGTGAGTTTTAAAGTTCCCCAGTGGTAAAGAAAGCAATGAATATCACCTTGAAGGAGGAAATCGCTATTAATCGAGACTATTTCATGGATTTGAACATCTTCCCAGTTATCATTTATAACAGGTTGCCTATCTCGAGTGTTTTTTTTATTAGAAAAAACAAGTCGACTTTGTTGTTGAAGTTCAAAGATTGGTCTGCAAGAGTCATTTGAATAATGAGGAGCAGTTTGAATATGGACTGATTTTAATTGGAGGATGTTTGGAGAACGAATACCTTCATTAAGAACTTGAGCGAAATAATAAATGTAGCGGATTTGAGAAGGTTGAGTCACCCCACCTCCTTCAGAGAAACGCTTTTTTTTATAGTAAAACATTGCTTGAGATGGATCTATTAAACGGCCTGAGTAGAGAAGATAACAACAGATTAGTGTACCTGTACGACCTTTACCTGCTAAACAGTTTACTGCGATAACGTTGTTTTCATGAAGGTCAAGCCATTTATGGATTTCATTGCATGCTTCGAAAAGAAGCTCAATTGGGGGTGGGTTGTGGTTTTCCCAAGGGTATTCTTTTACGCTACCTCCGAATTTGTCGTAGTCGTATTTTATGCCGCTGAGGTTGAAGATACGATAGTTACCGTAGTGCTTTTTGTTTAAGAATTCAGAGACTGAGTCTATTGAGTTTCTATATATTTTCTGTACTCCCATTCCAGGAAGAGACATCGCTATTATACGAGGAGTGATGTAAGTGAGGTCTAGGTTATATCCATCTTCTTCAAAGCGGTTTTTTTTCCCAGATACAATTTTCCTTAGTATGTTCATGCTAGTGGATTAATTATTATTAGTGCTATCAAACTTTTTAACTTTTAAGAACACTGGGTTCTCAAATATAAAAACTAAAAAATTCTGCAAGGCAGTATCTGAACTTGTAATACCCTCTTTACTCGAATGATAAATCCCCAATAGAGCTACAGCCTCTTCAAACTCTCTATAGAAAAGTGTCTCTGAAAAGTTTTGAGGGTGTTGCACAGTTCTAAAAATCCTACTTACTTCCCAAGCCGACACTAGTGTCGGCACAACTCTACAATTGTTAAAAAATTTCAACACCTCACTTAGACAAATTTCATTTCCCTTTTGCACACTATATGCATCAAAACTTTCCTTAAGCAATTTTCTATATTTTCCAATAATCTTCTGATTATTTCTTAAAGACTGTCTCCATATATGCGCATTATAATCAATAGTATCCATTCTATGTTCAGGAATAGTCAACTCTAAAGCTAAAACCTCAAGAGCTTGTGAAGGGTACAACGAAGGAAAAGTTTCAATAGCCACCCAACTCATAACATTCGTAAACTTCCAAAAGTCCAACAATCCTCTTCTATTAACTGAATGATAAATTATATCAGAATTCGACTTTGGGAGTTTATTTATCAAATCTAATTCAATTGTCAACACTCTAAACTGTGTTAAATCTAAATACCCACTTGAATCAGCATGAAATATAGTCGCATATCTTATAAACAAATCCCTCAGTTTCACTATTTATTTCTTACTATAAGCTTCACTTCCAATCTCTTTCATCAATGATTGAGCTCTTCTTGTAGCTTCAATTGCAGTCAATGGTCTATACGTTAAGTCCCAATCTGGGTTTATCGACCTCTGAGACTGATTTTGTAACAACTGTAAATATGAGTTTTCTAAAGCTGTACATTCAGCTCTAGCTTTCATAAGCTCATTTTGCTTTTGTTGAATCAACTCACTCAAAGACTTAATCATAATAATTATTATATTAATGAAAACCATTAACACTTTTTTCTGAGTTTGCTATACTTAGAAAAGACTTTTGAGTCTTTGTAAAGTCGATCATGAACTGTTGAAGTGCCTTGTTTTAACTTTTTATTTGTGGTTGACTTTATGTTAGTTTCACAATTAGCGTTGGTTGTAGAATATTGGAACTGCAATTTTGTCATTTTTGAGTTTTTTGACTTTTTATACTCTTCTTGTTGTTTGGTAAAATAAGATAGGGAACGACGAAAAAGCCGAGTGTTAGTTTTTGGTTTGAAGGTACAGTCTTCTAGTTCTTTGATATCTTTTTCGATACGCAGGAATTTTATTTTGTTTTCGGTGATTTGCTTTAAACCGCTTAAGCGCTCTGGAAGCTCAGAAAACCTTTTACGGCAGGTTTTGGAAGATTTAGAACCGAGATAGGAGTCGGAGTATTTGGACATGTGAGTTGGAAAGCTAAATTGCTTGTCGAAGTCAAATGTGCAACTGTTTGTAGAAAATGTTTCTAGAGTTTTCTTAAAGCTTCTTGATCCATGATAGTTTTTTGTCATAGGCTTTTGAATAACTTCTTCAATATCGAGTTCTTGAAAGTCATTATCATCCATAGTGCTTATTATAAGAAAAGATTCGAGGAAAAAATCTTATTTAAATGGAAGACTTATGCACTTAGCGAGAATAATAGTATTTAGTAATAAAATGATTATAGTTTAGATTAAAATAAATAATATGCCTATCTGAAGTAATATAAAAAAATTATTAAAATACAATTAGAACTTTGTGATAGAAAAACAAAACACATTAAAGGCTGAAATTTGAAGCAAAAGACAAAAAAAGGGTTTAAAAGAAAATAGTTTTAGTTTTTTTAAGAAAAAAACACGTAAGATTGTGTGAAGATAATTTTTTAATAAAAGAGATAAGATTAATAATGCAATAGTGAAAAAAATTTGATTTTTTATAGTGGAAATTGATTTTTTTTTGATGAAAAAATAGCATAGAAATATGCGAGTTTTAGGTGGAATATTAGCTATTTTAATGAAGACAAGTTTTGTAGTGAAAATATTTTTTGTAAATTGAAAAGAATGTTTTTTTGTTTCTATTAAAATATTTTTAAAGGTTTACATTATTTAGACTTGGAGCTTTGATACGGATTTTTTATGCTCTGATGATATTAAGATTATTATGATATGTTCAATGCTGATTTTATTATAAAAAAATTCATCCCTACTTATGAAAATTCCTGGCAGGACTACGATTAAGACTATTCGTCCTCTTCCCTGTGATTTTCAAATACTCCTGTATAGGCAAATTACGATTCCCACACTTTACAACGAGTTTAAAATTCTGCACAGCGACCTGAACCATCTTATTCCCAAACCTATAAACCCCAGACTTCTCTCTTTTAATAACAAAAGGTACTTCACTACTATTAAAAATAATAAAATGTGACATAAGTTCATCTATTTGATCAACATGTCCATCAGAATTACTCCACATTCCTTGATGATTAATTTCTTTCATATACCTAACAAGTATATTCTTATCAGTTTGTAAATTATAAGATAAACATGGTATTGTTAACATATTAGAAGCTAAAGAGTAAATAAAATCTGGTAAAAAGTCAAGAGGGTTATTAGGAAATGCTAATGGTGAAGGTTTAGATAAAGCTGGTATTGAATTTATAGTTTTAGTTAAAGGTGTTGATATTATAATAGATTTTGATAAAGAGTCTAGATTTTTTTTATAGTTTTGTTGAGTGAGTTTATATGTTTTATTAGATGATTCGATTTTGTTTATAAGGAAAAGAGATGAGGATTTCAGTTTAGCACGATCTTGGTCTAGTTTGAGAAGGTCGGATTTTATTTGACTTGCAGGAACTCTTTTTGTTTTTTTAGAAGAATTTGAGGCTTTTAGCAGGCTGTGAGCGACTTGTGAAGTCATTTCTGTATTTTCTCTTTCTAGTAAATCACATGATTTTTCTAGGTCTATGCATTTACCTCGTAACATGTTTAGGCTTTTTGTTAGTTCTAGTAAAGTTTGTCCTTGTTTTTGAGACTTTTCTTTAAAAGTTCTCATTAAATGCTGGGTTTTTTCTTTGTAGCTTCGAAGGCTGTATGAAATTTCAGCCATTTGGCTCGTGAGGGTGTTTTTTGTTGGAAGATTTGATATTTGGTCTTCGATTTGAGAATTTTCTTTAGTTAGTTCATCAAGTTGGCCTTGAAGGAATGCTTTGGTTTTGAGATCTTCTTCGATTTCTAGGGTTTTTTTGGATAGGGAAAAAGAAAGTGATGTGGTTTTGCCTTTGAGGTTTTCAAGGGAATTTTTAAACTCTTTGGTCCTTTGGAGTTCCTCGCTTTGTATTGATTTTTTTCCTAGATCCAGTTGTTCGTAGGCAGTGTTTTGCTGGTCAGAAAAATCTTGGATGAACGCGATTTCATCGTTTTGAGCTTTGGCCCACTGAAGTTTATAGCTTAATGCAAAGAGAATATATGGTAAATGCTTGGTTTTTGGTATTAAATAACAATCCTCAGGTATATCAGAGGCGCTTTGGATACTACAAAACTCATTAGGTTTATTTTCTATTGGAGGTATAATAGGATAACTGCTTCTTAGATTCACTGACTGTAACAACCACATAATTGATTTTAGATAATACTCAGATACTGATATTGCATTAACATAATCACATGATGAATATTTAGTTGTTGGGGTTTTTTCTTCATTATGTTCCAAAATTGTCTCAGGAACCCTTAATAATGATTTTTCAAGAGTTTCTGTTATACTTGCTGATTTCTTTTGAGTTTCTTCTATATTCAAAGTTTCTAATGGGATTTTTTTTAGCTCTTTAGTATTAGTTTCTACCTCCGCTAGGATTTTAGGGGTTATTTTTGGCATTGGGGTTTTTATGTTTGATGATAAAAGTTTTTCTGATTCAGATTTCGGCTGAGGAGTTTTAGGTTTTGGTTTTGGGTGATCAGGAAGTGTTATGCAGATTTGGGGCTTGAGTAAAGCTGGAGATTTTGATGATAGGTTTTTTTTTGTTTGTTGGTTTTTTTCAAGGGTTTTGGCTTTTTTTATTGATGTTCCGATCCCTGTGTCGGAATTCCATAGGATTTTATCTTTTTCTTCGTGATTTTTAACAGCTTTTGGTTTTTTTGTAGGAGTTTCTTTTGGTTTATCAGTTTTGTTCATAGTTTTACTTTTGTTATCTAAAGTTTTAGGTGTGATTTTGTCGTTTTTTATTTTAGGTTCAAAAGTTTTTTTGCTTTCACCTAATGTTTTGCTGAGCTTTTTATCTAAACTTTCAAAATTTAAAGATTTTACACTTCGATGCATTGGCTGTTTGTGCATGCTAATTGTTGATACTATTGTAATGCAGTTTTCTTGGGTTTCTATAACTAAGTTTCCTTTGCTAGTTGTGGATGAATCAAAGTCTTCAGATTTGCATCTGAATTTCTGAATACAAGGATCATTTTTTTCAATTTCTAAAGAGTCTTCTAACACTGGTTCGATAACTGCTAAAACTTTTTCATCATTTTTAACTATACTTGGGTAACCTTGTGATACAATTAAAATTGGAGATTCTTCCAAAGCTAACTCGAAATCAGTATTTTCTTTAGTTTGACTAAAATTCTCATCCCACATTTTAAAGCTTTTTTTCTTTTCATCTTTTGCAATTTCTTCACTAATAATAAACATTTCTTTATCATTTTCTGAGATTTTGACCAAATTTTCACTTTCATTTATAGTTTTTTTTCTTAAGTTTGACCTTTGCATTTTTACTTCTCCCTGAAATACTTCAGTAATTTCCCCACAGCTTTTATCATCCTTTTCATTTTCTACTTTTATATCAATTTCCTGAAATCCTATATTTGATTCCAATATTTTATCATCAAAATCCAAACATTCTTCAAAGCTTCGGCTCTCTTTTATATCCTCCAAACCTTTCCCCTTTTTATCATTTTTTTCTATAAAAACCTTATCTTTAGCTTCCTGTTTTTCTTCAAAAATCTCTTGTTTTTTATTATAAACTTCATCAGAGTCTTTATCACATTTTTTGTTATTATGAATTTTTTCCATCTTCAAAGTTCCTTCCCCCGCCAAGCCAACATCAAACCCTATCATTTGTATTCTTTGAAGTNAGCTTCCTGTTTTTCTTCAAAAATCTCTTGTTTTTTATTATAAACTTCATCAGAGTCTTTATCATATTTTTTGTTATTATGATTTTTTTCCATCTTCAAAGTTCCTTCCCCCGCCAAGCCAACATCAAACCCTATCATTTGTGTTCTTTGAAGCTTTTTCCCTCGAACTCTTATTCTTATAAAGTTATCTTTTGAATTTGATTTCTTGATTTTATCAGGTTTAAAGTTACTTACAACAATTACACGAAATGATATCCAGTCATCAAGAATATCATAATCATTGTTTACAGATAAAAACTCAAAATTTGTCACAATACTTGAGATTCTTTGTTCACCTTTAAGTAAAATTAGTTCGATATCTTTGTTATCAGAAAGTTCTAAACTGATTTCTTGGCCAAATTTGCACTCGATTGAATAGGTTTGGTTTTTGATTTTAAGATTCATTTTAAGCTCATCGGCTGTAAATTTTATGTCGCTAGGCACATAAGTTTCTAGGATTTTTAGTTTGAGCATTATAGTTATTCCAAGAATTAATAATAAGAATGGATATGTTGAATTTAAGTAAAAAAGGTATTGGGGTAATATGGAATATATGAATTATAGTTTGTTTTTTTTTATGATTTTTTAGTTATTTTGATTAAGATTTAGATGAGAAGGATTATTAGGAATAGTGGATGTAAAAAAAGTATAGAGGAGGGATAAAAATAGAGAAAAGAAATATATGATTTAAATGCTTGAGAATATATGATGGTAATATAAAGGATTTTGTAGAATAAGGCAAGTAATATTTATAGAGTGAGTGAGTAATTTATAAATAATTGAAAATAACAATATGATTTACTCAATATATAAATTGCTCTTTAGTTAAATGAATTTTATATTTTCAAAGATATCTAGGTTTAAAAGTAGGAGAAGGTGACTCAACTTCATCAATAATTGTAAGATTGCCAACAACTACCAACGGTTCAGCTTTGCGATTTTCTAAATCATCAGTATTGGTGAACTTGCATTCATTAATCCTTTTATTAGTACCTCTTCTTTCATGTCTTATCCTATTTTCCCTTAAAGGACTAGTTTTAAAAGTAGTTCTTTCTAAAATCTTCTTTTTTGTTATCGGCATCGTTAACAGTTGTTCTATATAAAAATTCGCCCCACTTTTCACATTTTCTTTTGAAGAAGGTTCTCGAGAAGGTCGTCTTTTATATAAAGATGTTTTTTCGTTAATTTTTTCATTACTTTTACAGTTTCTTTTTATCCTAGAATGAGGTGTAAATCCTCCTCTAGAACTTGATCTTAGATATTGTGTGTGTATATTAAAGGCTTTTTCACCAATAGGAGTTTTTAAATCTTGGTCATGAATCCGATGACGATGTTCTGTGTAAAAACAATCAACTTTTCTTTCAAGATTTTCACCGAAATATACAAATTTTGATGAATCGACTAGAAGCTTCATTACTCCTTTGGGCAAACGACTTGAGGATATTGAACGGACTTTTGTTTTAATACAACTGTCTAGGCTCCACATTTAATTATTAATAGTCTGTGTTTTAAAATATTGTTTTTATGTTTTGATTTTTGGAGTTTTTAGATGAACTTTTGGGGTATTTTAGAGTTAGGAGGATTATTGTGAATTATTTTTTGGGTTTGGCTTGAAAAAGTTTGCGATTAAATGTGGTCTGATTGGGAAATTATGGAAAATAATCGCTATTATATTTTAATTTTACTATGTAGTTTAGGGGTTTTGGATTTATAGTTTTTTTTTTGTAGTTTGTGAAGATTGTGTTACATGATAATTACCATTTTAGATTGATTTATTAATACTTTAATATGATTTTTTTTTTTATCGGTAGGTTAAATGCATAATTAGATTATTTTGTATAAAGGAATTAACTTTGATGCGGATATTTTTAATTATACTACAAAGGTAATAGAAAAATCACTTTTATTTTTGCATATTGTAAATGATATTTTCTTTACAAATATAAACTAAGTTTAATGTTGGATATTAGGGATTCTTTTAAGAGCAAAAACATTTTGGTTTTATTTTAATAGCCTTCAAGTATATTTATAATAAATAAAGTCATTTATATCTTAGTGCAGATTTTAAAAAGCTTATACTGATTTTGAGTATCATTATTATAACTTTTTAACATTTTTAAGGCTAAGGGCATAAACAAGTATATTAATTCTGTTTTTAAGGATAACTTTTTATCACAATATCACTTCAAAAAACCTATAAATTCCAAATCACAACATCATCTTTGATCATAAAACCAGCATCTACCATCGAAAAACCCAATTTCTATCATTATTAAAAAAAATTCTCTCATAAAAGCCCACCGAAACTAGGGAAATTTAAAACGATTACTCAATTTTAGCCTAAATAAATCCTACTTCAAACAACGACTGATTTGTTTTGAATATCATCCCATTGTAAATTTCGAAATCTTCGTTTAAATACATCCAAGTCCCATTAGTACTGCAACGATTATTATTTAAATCCCCATCCACAAGCATCCATCCCGAAGTGCAAGTATAAAAAATTGTGCACTGTACCTTCGATAGCATTTGATCTGAAATTTTTATATGAGAAGCAGCATTTCTTCCAATTAAAATATTCTCATCTTGTATACTATTAAACGTCCTTTGTAAACCTTACTTGCTTTCTCCAGAAACCCCAGCTCCAAACACCCTAATCGAAATCTCTGAAAAATTTTGCGTGTTTTTAAAATGGACAACTAAAAAACTTTCCCCAATATTAAAAAGCATAGAATCTTTTAACAACAAAGTATAATCAAGTCTTACAAAAACCCCAAACCCAACACAAAGATCTCGAATCCAATAAGAATTTTTGTCTATTCTATAGTAAATAACAAAATGTTTACCTCGATGAGTTTCATTAAGTTCAGGATCACGTAATGGAACAACAAAATCATTGACGATTATGTTTCTGAGTTTTTTTTTACATCCAAAAAACACATACCCATCATCAGCACGTCTTTTTGATTGTTCTAAACCAGAAGGTCTTATATTTAGGATTTTATCTTTATCAAGCATGCCTGAGTTTACGATTCTGAGTTTTAAAGTCTTGAAGTCTTTTAAAGCTGATAATGCTAAACGTCTTTGCCCGAGGTCAGTCATTTTGAACTCGCAAGACTCCCGCATAAATGAAGATAGGATTTCAGATGAAAACTGGCTTGTATTAAGCCCTTGTCTACTTGTAAGTGGATTCACATTAAGTTCTTGATGTTTTATATTTAACCCTTCATCACAGCACCCAAATATCCGATTTCCCATATTATTACTGTTAAGAGGTAAATTTAGTATAAAAAACCCTTTTGAAAAAAAGATTTTATTGAGAATTTTAGGAGATTTTTGCAGAAAGTTGGGCTATTTCTATTAAGGTGTAGGTTAATTAAGTTTTTATTATAGGTTTAAACGTGCATTCTTGCTCGATTTTACCTTCTTTTTCGTCTCTGATTTTCTGAAGCTTCATTTCAGTCATTTTAGTCACGGTGCTCTGCCTTTCAAGAAAATCAGCTGGGAGTGAACTTCTCTTTTTTTCAGCTAAAATAGCACTTGTTGTGCTTATAAATGGTTTTCTTTCTGGAACTTCTTCTTCTTTTTTATCAGGACGCTTTATTAGGATGGCGCGTTTTTCTACATTAAGAGTTTTGTAGTAGTTTTCCATACTCTGACAGAAATCTTGTAAGGAAATTGAGACTTGAGTTTTTTCCAGCTCTTCAAAAAATGGGGTTAAGACTTTGAGAACCGGAAGTTCAAGTGCTGTGATGTTAATAGCAGATGCAGAAATTTGCCCATCATAATCACTGTCCATAAGAGTAAAAAGCCTTTCGTATTGTTTTATACGGAAATCGTTGTAGATTTTATCTGAGTTTTCGGTTGTCTTTTTTGATAAAGATGCTGCTTCCATGCTTTTTAAAAACTCCAACTGTGAAGTTTCGATTTCCTTTTTTTTAGAATCTCGTTGTGAATACAAATAATCCCAAATTGGAGCCGTGTTGTGTCTATCAAAACTTTTTTCTTTTTCTTGTTTATAAGGTTTACTGTTAACATATTCTAATTCCATTCTCTCCTTCTCTTTTCTTATTCTCTCCATTTCTTCCTCAGTAGCTTTTTTTGAAGTTTCAAGTCTATCTAAAAACTGTTCAGTAGTCTCAAAAACATTTTTTTTCCTTGCATTTCCTACATCAGGTTTAAAACTCCATTGTTTTAGATCTTCTTCAATACGTTTTTCTTTTCTTTCCCTTCGTTCTTCAGCTTGTATATAAAGTTCTTTATGTTTTTTAACACCTTCTTTGCTTTTAGCTGAGTTGTTAATTTTAGGGGTAAATGAACATTCTTTATAGTATTCTTGTTCTTGGCTTTCTTTGATTTTTTTCAGTTTTTCCTTGTTTTCTTCTTGTTTTTTTAATAAAATATTCTCTGGCTTGTCATAAACTCGTGGGGATATCATACTAGAATTCGTGTTGATAAGGGGTGAAAAAGTAAAATTGTGAATTTCCTTTTCGAATTGTTCTTGTTTTTTCATTTCTTTAAACTTTTCAGCCTGTTCACGATCTTTTATCCCTTTTGCGTAAAGATAATCACCATAGTTAAACCCATTTTTTTTGATTTTTGATTGAGAATTCATTAGACTTACCGATTTGGAATTAGTAGTTTTACGTAATTGTTTGTATACAGCACTATATATGCTACCTTTTGATGGCGAACATTTAGTTTCTGTATTGTTATTGTTATTAGGTTTTTTCATTTTACTATCATTGTTTTTATAATCTGTTTTGATTGGAGACAAAAACGGAGAAGGGCCAATAGAGTCAGTTTCTGATGGTTCTTTCATATGCATATCACTTTTAAGAACTTCTTTAGTGTTTTCTTGGATCATAATGTGCAGGTTTTTTTGAAGGGTACGATCTAAGCCATATTTCCCTGCAAACTCTTGAGCTAAGTATGCGGGATCATCATGTTCATAAACAGTGATAAAATCTTGTCTACCATCTCCAATATCTACTGTCATCACTAGTATTTGCTTTCCTCTATCAACAGCGTCCATATAATTATAGCCATTCTTTTGATAATTTGACTTCGATGTCCATTTAAATTAGTCTTTTGTGTTCGTAGTCAACATCATGTTTTAGGCTTGTTTATAGTTTTTAGGTTTGTTGAAGTTTAGGATTTTAAGATTGAAATTTTGCAAAGCAAAATTTGTATAGGATGGAAGGTTTAAAGATTAGATATAAGTTTTTTAGGATTATAAATATGAATTTTTGGTTTAGGGTATGGTTTTTAAGTTTTATGTGTATGAAGATAGGTTTTTTATACAAAAAATAATCAGATTTGATATACAGAGACTTTTACCACTAATTTTACTTTATCATTCAAGAGAATATTCTATAATTATCACTACAAAAACTCATAAAAAAACTATTTCACTTATCTTTATACCCAAACTAAATACAAAATCTTCAGTCACCCTGTCTGCATACATAAAAATGACACCAAAACCAACCCTCCCAGCCAAAAAACCAAAATCTTTTATTTTATCTCAATAAATAATCTATTAACCCCTAATTTTATCTACTGATTTTTGCAATCAGCTTTTTCATTCCCTGACCCATCAATCTTCTTCCCTTTGCCTTTACCTTTACCTTCATTATCTTCATGATCCTCATCATCTAAACCCATATCATCTTCATCTCTTATTCCCAAAAAGTAATAAATCGCATTAGGAATAATCTCATCTCTAATCTCACAAGCAACTTCAAAATCCTCTTCCATCATATCCCCCATTCCTTCATCTTCACTTTCCTCCTCTTCCTCTTCATCATCAGCACTTACACTTTTGAAAAAACTAAAAAAACTAGGGATTTCTTCAACTTTAATCCCAGCTTTTTTGTTTTTCCCTCTCTTTTTTGTTTTTTTGACTTTTTGTGTAAGATTAGCTCCTTTCCATTTTATTTCAGTACCTTCACCACTTTTTACTTCATCATCACCACCAACTGTGTATTTTTTTGTTAGGATAGTGTTTTCAATAAAATTGTTTTCAGAAAAGTGGAATTCAAGCTTGAAATTGTCGGTATTAGGTTCACCAAAGTATTTTATATCAACAAGATGTTTAAGAAGTTGTTCATCTTGCTCGAATACCATAGTTGAGGTTAATGGGTTGTTTTTTAGAACTTTAAGCCAGAATTCTGAAGCATTTTTAATAACTTGAGAGCGTTGCTCGTATAAAGGAGTGTATTGCTGGTCGTATTTGTATTCAAGAGCTCGTAGTTCGCCGAGGAACGCTAGGAATAAAGTGTTTCTTTGCTTTTGGAGCTCGAGAACTGGCTGCACAAATGCTTTTTCTTCTTCTGGAAGTTTAGATAGCTCTTCATCTGCCTTCTTTTCTTGGAGTTTCAATTCATGGCTATCGTTCCCTTCCATTTATCGCCATCCATAATTACTTCCTAAATCCTAAATATTTTATATATTACTACGAATAAACTAATTATACCTTTTCTCCAGACAGTTGATTTCTAACTAAAAACCTAATAAATGGAAAGCCGTGCTATCAAAATTGCATCTCGAGAAAGTGCTCTAGCGATGGTCCAGGCTCATTTTATACGTGATCTAATCGGTGGAGAAATAGTTGGTGTAACATCTGAAGGTGATATAAACCTCCAATCTCCTCTATACTCAATGCCAGGTGTTGGTATTTTTGTCAAACAACTAGAAATTGAACTTTTATCTGGTCGTGCTGATCTAGCAGCCCATTGTCTAAAAGATATGCCAACATCAACAACAGAAGGACTTGTTATAGCTGCAATACTTCCATTTAACACATCAAGAGGTGATGTTGCTGTATTAAAACCTGGAATCACAAATCTTGAATCTTTACCAAATAACAGCATTATAGGGACAAGTTCTTTACGTCGTCAAGCTTCATTAGCTTATAAATATCAAAATAAAGATTTTAGATTCCAAAATATAAGAGGTAATCTGAATACAAGAATTAAAAAACTTGAATCTGGGGAATATGATTGTATTATTCTTGCTGCAGCTGGAATTGCTAGATTGAATCTTCAGAATACACTTAATATTGAAATTTTAGATGAAAAAGAATATTTGTATGCTCCAGGACAAGCTGCTTTAGCCCTTGAATGTAGAGAAAATGATCATGAACTTATTAAGTATTTAAAAACTTTTGAATGCCAAGAAACAAGGTTAAGATGTTTGGCAGAACGAGCGTTTATGAAAGATTTGGAAGGAGTAAGGATAATATAGGGATGTAAATTACCAATTGGGGTATATACAGAAGTAAATGGGGGTATTTTAACCCTAGTTGGGCAGGTTTGGCATACAACTCAACCATTGACTGTTTTTGATAGTAAATTTTATTTAGGTGTATCAGGGGATATTTTAACAGCTGAAGAACTTGGCAAGCAACTTTCGGAAAAAGTTAAGAGTCAAGGAGGTTTAGAAATTCTTAGTGGTATAGTCCATAAATAATTAGATGTTAGGATAAAATCAATATAAAAAGTTTTAAAATGGATTACGAAATAAATAAGAATTTCGCTATACTTTCAGCCTTGAACAGTTTAGCAGGAAACAAAATACCTGAGTTTAAAAAACTAGTTAATATCGGCTTTAGTGTTGATGAAGATTTATCTGGTAGTAGACCAATACATGAAATTTGCAGATATGGTTATGAAGATTTTCTTAAGTATCTAATAAGTATGAAAGCTGATATTAATGCTTTAGATTGGGATAACAGAACACCAATAATGATCTGTATAGAATTTGATAGATGGAATTGCTTTAAAATACTTGTTGATAATGGGGCCAATTTCGGAATGGAAATTGCCCAGTGGATTAGAAATTACGATAAAGATGAACTAGGAATACATAAATATATTATGCATCTTATTCATAAAGTTTATTGGGATAGGAGAAAATGCATGGTTTTTGCATTTGCAATGGGTAAAATTAATCTTAAACAGAGCATCGCCCGGGAACTTGTTAAATTTTTGTGATTAAAGGGTGTTAGATTATTAGAGTTTTTTAATTAACTAAATGAGATCTTTGGTTTTTATATAAATTACAACAAGCTTCTAAAAGGTAAATAATTCCAACACCATTTATTTTATGAGATTAGAAAGCATAATTTTCGCAAATAAAATGTTTCGAAGTCTGATAAGAAATATTTCTTTATCTCAAAAACTTTACAGCCTAAACCGTGGATTGAACTTTGATGAAGTTAAAGCCCTTTATGAACAAGAGAGATTTTCTGACCCGATCGAAGAAATAAATTGCAAAAAAGAATACTTCTATGCCCTTAAGCACTTGAATCTGCTTGAAGAAGATAAATCAGCAGAAATCCCTAAAGATAATATTTTTATTAAGAGACGCATGTCGGACTTTCAACAATATTCAAGACTAAAGTATCTCATTACTGCATGTGCTTATTCATACCTAGTATATATCATTTACAAAAAATTCAGTGAAGGTGGGAATAGTTTTTCTTCTTTATTAAACTTAACAGAGCAAATAAATTCAACTAACTGTTCAAATGTGTCATTTAAAGATGTTAGAGGTATAGACGACTGCCGAGAAGAACTTGAAGATATTGTAAGTTTCTTAAAAAACCCTCATTTTTATCAAAAAACTGGAGCCCAAATGATTAAAGGAGTTTTACTAACAGGTAAGCCAGGTACGGGTAAAACTTTACTAGCCAAAGCAGTTGCTGGTGAAGCTGGGGTCACATTTTTTTATTGTTCAGGCTCTGAATTCGATGAAATGTTTGTAGGTATTGGTGCAAAGCGTATTCGAAATCTTTTTGCTGAAGCCAAAAAAGCAGCTCCAGCAATAATATTCATAGATGAAATCGATGCCTTAGCTTCAAACCGTGGAAGTATGGCAGGTATATACACAAAACAAAGCCTTAATCAATTACTTACTGAAATGGATGGGTTTTCTTCTAATGAAAAAATTATTGTCATCGCTGCTACAAACTTCCCTGAATCCTTAGACAAAGCTATAAAACGATCAGGGCGTTTTGATAAAGAAATCAATATCCCTGTACCTGATCGTAAAGGTCGTGGGGAAATTTTAGATTTGTATTTATCAAGAATTCAAAAGCATGAAAGTGTAGATAAAGAAATTATTATAAGTAAAACTATGGGAATGACAGGTGCAGAAATATCAAATATTGTAAACCTAGCTGCATTAAATGCTGTTAAAGCAGGTAGGGAAATGTGTTTACCTGATGATTTTGAACAAGCGATAGATAGGATAAAAATCGGTCTTGTATCAAGAACTTATACAATGACAGAATCTGAGAAAATGTGCACAGTATATCATGAATTAGGTCATGCAATTGTTGGATATTTTACTGAAGGAGCTGCAAAATTACATAAAGTGACGATTTTACCAAGAGGTCAAAGCCTTGGACATACTTCGATTTTAGATTCAAAAGAAGATAAACATAGTCAAAAAGTTGAAATTTTAGCAACTATTGATGTTTGTATGGGAGGACGTGCTGCTGAAGAACTGTTTTTTGGGACTGAAAATGTTAGTAGCGGTTGTAGTAGTGATTTAAGAAATGCTACATTTGTGAGTTATGAAGCAATTAAAGCTGGACTTTTTTCTGATAAACTAGGGGTTAAAGCTTATAATGATATAGAAGAACTTGGTGATGATGAAAGAAACAAAATTGACTGTTTGGCTGTAGAAATATTAAACGAGTCTTATATGCGGGCTAAGAAATTGATACNGAGCTGGACTTTTTTCTGATAAACTAGGGGTTAAAGCTTATAATGATATAGGAAAACTTGGTGATGATGAAAGAAATAAAATTGACTGTTTGGCTGTAGAAATATTAAACGAGTCTTATATGCGGGCTAAGAAATTGATACAAAGCAAGATTGAATTAGTTGAAAAATTGTCTGTTGAATTATTAGCTAAAGANCAAAGCAAGATTGAATTAGTTGAAAAATTGTCTGTTGAATTATTAGCTAAAGAAACTTTAACAAAAGAAGAGTTTACTGAAATAGTAGAAAGCAGATAAGGAAAAAATGGCCTATTTACTTTAAGCTTTGGTAGTTATTATTAACTTTTCTATATGAGTCTGTTGAAGGCTTAGTGTCAATATCTTCTTTTTTTTTAATCTCAGTTGCTTGACTACGTTCAATACTTGATGCACCGATTTGAGGACTTGAGTTTATTTTACTAGCTTCACTACTACCTGGGACACTTTTTCTTACCTCAACCTCATTACCTGGGACTTCTTCATCCATATTATTATTTTCTTGGGTCCAAATGACCCCATCGCCTATAGGTTTACCTGATATTCCTGTTATAGGTAAAAGCCATAATAGTTTATTTTTACCAAATACTTGATACCAATTTAGTTTAGAACCTTTATCATAAATATTTGTTTTCTGTGTATTTTTCTTATCCATATTGTCAATAGTTGTAGAGTTACTTAGGACTAAATTCACATGAAACTTAAAAAACAAAGATATTGTCATGACCAAAAGGAGGTTTAAAGAGTAAGCCGATAGCATGTAAATATCGTGATATGAAGGGATTGAATGGATGGACACTAAATATTTAGCTTTGATGAAAACTGGGAAAGTCATAGAAATCAAAGCCATGTACAAGGATATTAAAACATAAACCAATAAGAGCATGAAGAATTTCCGGTTGTAAAACCCTACACAGTTATTTATCCAAGCTGCTTATATATTACGGCAGTGATGATCCATATTAAGAACACATCTATTACAAGCTGAACAATGGTGGCAACGCTCAGGTTTAAACACATGGCACATAAGACAGTACCTCCTTCGTTTGTTTTCTGAATCACCCATATAAAAACCCCACAAAGGTGGAACAATCCCAGGATCAGTTAGCATAGCTCTTAAAAAACACCAAATCAGCATAAAAACACTAAAGTGAAAGCACCCCAAAAATACTTTCACACCTAATTCTATATATTTTTTACCATCAACTCTAGGAAAATATACTTTCATCACATTAGAGTAAATGAACAGAATTACTGACAACACAAACATCACAAAAAAATTCCCGAGGATTTTGTTGCAGGTTAATGGAGTCGTTCTTGGCATTTATATTTTTATATTCATTTTTTCAAATATTATTAAGATTTTACTATAGGAAGGTGTTATGTTTTTATATATGATTTTTAAGACTAAAGCGGGTTTGTGAGTTATTTTTTTTTGGGAGAATTAGAAATACTCAAATATGTCATTTTTGAAAAAAGGATATGAGGACTTGTGGAAAGCTATTATTCGGCCACCTAGAGATCAGTATATTCCTTCAGACCTTGGCCCAGTTAAATTTGATATTGAACACAGGATTTATCAGAGGACAGATTTACAGCTGAAAAACCCTAGAGGATTGACTTTAGAGTGTTCATTTTTTGAACCTATTGATGAAGAAAGAGTTGCTGAACAATTACCATGTGTTGTGTATTTACATGGAAACTGTAGTTCTCGAATTGAAGCGATATCTGCAGTTCAATATCTTTTGCCAGCTAAAATATGTGTATTCTGTTTCGATTTTGCCGGCTGCGGGTTATCAGAAGGTGAATATATTTCCTTAGGTTTCTATGAAAAAGATGATGTTGCAACAGTTGTAGAATATTTAAGGAACTCTGGTAGGATATCATTTATTGGGCTTTGGGGAAGAAGTATGGGAGCAGTGACTGCTTTGCTTCATGGTCATAGGGATAATTCTATTGCAGGAATGGTTGTTGATAGTCCTTTTTCATCATTAAAAGTTCTTGCTAAAGAATTAGCTTCAAGGTATGTCAAATTGCCTGGATTTTTACTTACTGGAGCATTGAAACTCATTAGAAAAAGTATAAGAAAAAAAGCAAATTTCGATATAAATGAACTTAATCCAATTGATTTTGTAGATAAATGCTTTATACCTGCAACTTTTACTTTAGGGGTTAATGATACGTTTATTTTACCTTCACATTCGGAGATTATGTATGAAAAATATGCTGGAGAGAAAATTTTAAAAAGAGTTGATTGTGATCACAATGAGCCTAGACCTGAATATTATATGCATTCTATTGCTATATTTTTTTATAATACGCTTTATTGTGAAATATTACCTGAACCGAAACATAAGAAGATTAAAGGTTTTGTTGAAAATTTTAAACCTAAAGTTCATGTATTAGAAGAAGCAATTCAATTTCAAGAAAACTTGTTGAATCCTTCTGAGAACATAATTGCAATAGAACCTGTGGCTGGTGTTGAGGAACCAGAAGATAATGATAGTCTTAGTGATGATGATGATGATGACGAGGAAAATATATAAGGTTATAAGCATTATTAGTTATACAAATACTAAATGGTATATATAGTGTTAATAATTTAGAAATATGAAGTGTTAAATTATTTAAGTGTTGAAGACTTTATTAGTAAAATAGAAAAAATTTTTGAAAATATCAATATTTCGTTATAATTAGCAAAACTATTTGAATTTTAATAACTTTCAAAGGTATAAAGAAATCATAATTTTTACTACCTGTATTGCAAATTATTTCTAAGACATATTATGTTTAATTCTATTATATTTTTTATAAACATTGATAGTATTTATATTATATTTCTGTTATTCTAAATATCCCAATAACTTAATCTTTTGAAATTTTAACTTCTTAAGTAAATGGAGACTTCAGATAAACTTGAAAATCTAGTGAAAACACTAAACCAGCAAGCTCTAGTTATGCTTAAAGAATCGAATTTTAAATCAGCTTATCAGCTCCTTGATCAATCATTACAAATCCTTGAAAAAAGTTCCTCACTAAAGAAATCAAAGCTCTACTACGCAACCTACACAAACTATGGATCAATCCTAAAAAAGCAAGGAAACTACTCCCAAGCCGCAGAGTCATTTTTATTCGCCGGAGATTTCTGTACAAAACAACCTCTAAAATTAGCTGAATGTTATCTAAATGCATGTGCAATGTATTCAAGAGCAAAAAAACATACTGAGTCCTTAAAATATAGCATAAAAGCTCTAAAAATCTACGGAAAAACTGAAAACCCTAAGAAAATTATAGCAATACAGAATGCTGGAGCAGAATATGAATACTTAGGCTTAAAAGAAGATGCTAATAAAATGTATAAACAAGGCTATATACTTGCAAAAAAAATAAATGGCCCAGAAAGTGAATCTTCGCTTATGTTCAAACGCAGATACATGAAAATTTCAGTAAACAGCTTCGAGAATTCTTTTTCTTCTGATTTTAAATCATTATCAAAAAATTCATTATTAAAAAATAGAGTACCTTTAAGTACTATTCCTATAAAGAAAACTAACAATTTACCTGATTTTATTTCAGTACCGATGATTTATGAAGCACAAGGGAAAAATACTAAGGCTTTATCTGGGGCGAAATATTTAACTTTGAGAAGTAATACACCTGCTTATAAGGCTTCTAAGATAAATAATTTTTGTGAACTTCATCGGAGTTCACTTGATCGGAATAGTGCTAGGAATTTTCTGAAAAAAAATAGGGTTGTTAGTTTTAGGGAAATCAATGATTCTTTTTTTTAGAATTTGGAGAGTAAGATGAGGTTTAAGGTTTATTATAGCTAGAATGAAATGATTTTATATAGTTTTTTTATTGATATAAAATGGTTATATATTGTATTTGGATGTTATTAAAAAAAGTATTTAAAATATCTGAGTTTGTGTGATATAAGTTATTTAAGGTTTTATGGGTTTTTTTATATAATATTATAGGATAGTTCAATTTACAATACGAAATTCGGTAAAAAAAATTTGAGTTTTTTTTTTTACTATCCAGATGGAAATTCTACCAGAAATTACTTTTTTTTTAAAATTTTTAATATGCATAAAACTATCTTAACTTTAAAACTAATCTATTTTTAATACTAACTAATCTTAAATCTCTGTATTACGATAACTTTCAACTAGCATACGGTATTTCTCTGGTTTTGAAAAAAAAAGTAGCTTGCCTTTTTTAATCTTCCTTACTTTCTTTTGTATCCTAATAATTTCTGGACTTTTCCATGTCACATTTTTAACGACAACATCATTAATCAATATTTCTTGATGATCTATTTCGGCACCTAATGATTATTTGCAATTAGAATAGTCTAAAACACCTTCGCTATCTTTTGAGCCATAAGAATAAGTAAAAACTTCTCCTGTTCTATAAGTTATAATAAATTTTCCACGCTTTTCACCACTCTGCCATTCACCTTCTAATTTAGTATAAAATTCGTCTTGGTAAACTCCAAATCCATGTTTCCATCCATTTCTCCAAGTTCCTTTAAACTTCTCATCATTTTCAAATATTTCTTTACCTTTTCCATGACAGTGATCCTTTTCAAAATACCCTATATAAATTTTTCCTCCAGGATAAGTTAAAGTTCCCTTACCTTGCTTAAGAAGATTTTTTATAGATCCTTCGTAATAATCTCCGTTATTATATTGAATAGTAGCAAACCCTTCAGATTCTCCATTAATCCATGTTGAATTTATTACGTTTCCATCAAACGTTTCCAATTCACCTTGCCATGGTATACACCCTTGCAAAAACTTCCAGTATATTTGCTTCCATCAGGCATTATCATAGTCCCTTCTCCTTCAATTTCGTCAAATTCCCAGTTTCCTTCATATAACTTTTTATTAGCCCACTCAAATTTTCCTTTTCCATGCTTTTTACCATTTTCCCAATTGCCCTCATAGACATCTCCATTAGCATATTTGCAAGTCCCTTTTCCATGTCTAATTCCATTTTCGTAATCTCCAGTGTATTCTTCTATCCCTGGTGGTTTATATTCTGAGCTTATCTCATCGTTTTGATAGTGATAAAGAGTTTCAGAGCCAAGTGAATTCACTCCAAATATTTTTTCATCATCTTCCCAGCAGCCTAAGAAATAATTTCCTCCACCGCAATAAATCCCTCTGCCATGCCTTCGATTGTTTTTAATATCCCCTCTATATAATCTTCCATCTAAATTCATTATCATTCCTTTACCTTCTCTGCATGTGCCAATAAGCAAACCGATATAAGATTCTCTTTTACCAACGTATGAATAATGCCCTCTTGATTTTTCATTATCGAAATAACCAATAATCGAATATTCAGATCCTACTTCTAATTTTCCTGATTTTCGGGTGTAATTATTCCATTTGCCTCTGAAAGTTTCCTCATCACATATGCTTACCAATTTGCCTATACCATCTTTTACATCATCCTTCCAGTAACCTTTGTAGATGTCTTTATTAGCATATCTGCATGCTCCATATCCAGTTTTGATATTATCTTTAAGAGTTCCTTTATATATTTCTTTATTTTTCACATAGATAACTCCAAATCCGTAATACATGAAATATTTCTCCCATGAACCCATTCTGAAGCTGCCATCAGGAAAAGTTAAAGTACCTTCACCTGTTAAAGATTCCAAAATATCACAACTTCTGGTTTTTGAGTCTAGAAAAAGTTTATACGCTTGATTATCTTTAAAATTTATCAACCCTTCATAAATGCTCCAATCAAATGTAATGCATAAGCAATTTATTTCTGAAATTTTATCTGGAATTACAACACCGTTTTCAAGTAAAATTTTCCCAAAATTCCAAATTGGTTCTAAATTTTCAGGAGCTGTATAAACTTTTCCAGATTTCATTATTAAACTTCCTTTACCTGATATAAAGTTTTTCTTGAATTGGCCTTCATAAATATGTCCTTGAGGCCAAGTTATTTTACCTTTGCCATTCATTTCATTATTTACCCAGTTTCCTTCATAAATAATTTTGTTCTTAAAATTCGCTGTTCCAAGACCCTCTTTTTTTCCTGTGATCCAATTTCCTTCATACTCTCCCCAAGAATCGGATTTAAATAATCCCTTGCCATTTATATTATTTTCAGACCATTCTCCAGAGTAGACATCTCCATTGCTGTATTTATAGCTTCCTTTACCTGACTTTTGATCATTTTCCATTGTATACTTCGCCTTCTTTTGTTCTGAATTCTCCTAAACCTGATCTTAGACCTTTTTTAAACTGTCCAGTATAAGTTGTCCCATCAAGATATTCCACTCTATATCTATTGCAACCTATCCTAACAGTAGATGCTGAGTTTTCTGGTTTAACCGTAATACACCCCATAATTATATTGCTTTAACGGTAGTAATAAGTTGTAATGGTGATGGTATAAATTATAAGCAGTTATATACTTAATAAGACAATATTTATAGTTTATTCGATTTTAGTTAATTTAACTTATTATTCTAAATTTTTTTATTACTTTTTATGCTGTTTTCTCTTAATNTTAGTTAATTTAACTTATTATTCTAAATTTTTTTATTACTTTTTATGCTGTTTTCTCTTAATAAAATTTAGTCTAAGGAAATAAAATTAATCAAATTACTTTTTGCAAACAAAATTTTCCAATACCACTCTAAAAATCATATTTTTATTTTCAACAGTTGATTCAAAAAAAATTTGCACATAGAAAAAAAAAATCATAGATAATGATTATTCATAAAAATCAAAAAAGATTAAATTACAAGAGAAAATTATAAAATTAATTTTTGCTAGGATTATACTAAAGTACTCTACTCAAATTTACCTTTTAAAATACTTAAAAGAATACTTAATATTATCAGGTCTATAGAAAAAAATTATGATTTTTATATGATGAAATATTTTTCTAAGTATTGATGATATTATAGTTGAAAACATGCTATATTTTTTTAAAATGTCCATATTTTTTATATCCAAACTACTCTAAGTTAAATTTTTTAAAGGTAATAAAACTATATTTATTTCAAAACTAATCTATT
>MPUH01000078.1:0-116048 GCA_001970955.1 Stentor coeruleus | reverse complement strand
AGCATGTACTATTTTATATTATATATTCAGGCTTATTATATAGCATAGAATGAGGATTTACCTTTAAGATTAATCTAAAAGTAGCTTAAAGCTTTATTGCACTTATTTTTTAAAGACAATTATAATTTTTCACTCAAAAAAATTTTTAGCTTATATACAGTATTATATTAGATTAATTTTTTTTCTCCCATAAGCTAAAATCTTTTTTAAGTAAACTTATCATCTTCAGTCGATAAAATAAGGAATTTCATTGCAGGTTTATCAATTTAATCAAGTTAAGCTTATCGAATTATAAATTTTTAGCATTAATTCATATATAACTCATTTACTTATAAATGGGCTCAAACCTTGCTTTGGTTATTTTTGGAATGTTTCTCAGTAATTGTGTAATCCCCACGTAGGTTGCTGGCATAATTAATATAACTGGGACAATTGCCCCGTATTTACTTTCATACTTTTACGATAAAGATTCATCTGTTAAATTATCTACAATCCTGACAATTTCCTTTATAGCGATAACAGTACAAGTGATTAACTTTTATATTATATCTCAACTTTCGAAAAAGTTTCCAGAGTTTAGTTTAATGATAGTTGGACATATAATTTCAACATGTGGATTTTTCAGTCTATCTTTTGTTGAAAGTCCATACTTGTTTATTTTTGTTTTTGGGTTTTGTTTGGGTTTATATGGATCATTTATGTCATATCCTGCAATGTGGATAGGTTTAAGAAAAGTTAGCCCTGAAAAACGTGGGATAGCTACAGGAATTGGGCTTTCAAGTTTTGCCCATGCACCTTTTATATTTGGGTATATATTTTCATGTATTATTAATCCTGATAATAAACCACCAACAAGGACAATTATTTATGGAGATGAAAAATTGAAACTTTTTGATAAAGATGTGTTTTCGAGGTTACCTATGACTATAAGATATTTGAGTTTGATACTTCTTATTTTAGGAATTTTTGCGGCGGTGATTATGTATGATAAATCTTTGAATACATCAAAAATCACGCATACAATTACCTTTAAGCAACTTTTTAAAGAGTATAAATCTTGGTACTTATTGGCTCTGAATTTTTTGAAAATGCTTTTTTTCATGTTTATAATATATGTTTACAAAACAGTTGGATTATTATATATTGATTATGAATATTTACTATCCTATATTGGTGGTGCTGGATTTTTATCAGCTGCTATTTTAAGAGTTTTTATTGGTAGGGCTCATGATAAATATCCTTGGCATAAAATAAATTTCATTACTACACTTTTAGAATTAATTATTATACAAGTCTATTATTACACTTTACCTTATCGAGCATTATATGCAATTTCAACAATATTATTGATAGGTATTAGTGGAACTAGCTATTTGTGCTTGTGGATACTTTGCGATATGGTATTTCCTAAAGATAAATGGGTTTTTTCTTTTGTATCTTTAGGAGGAGTTATCGCTACTTTTATGGCTTTTATTGTATTTGCATTTATTTTCTATCCTGTAAGGATTATTTAGCTTATTGGATATGAATTCACGTTTTATATTATTTGAGGATTGCAGATTGTTTGCTTGGTATTGATATGCAACTTGCCTAAAGTTATTGGAAATATTAATAAAGACAAACCACTTTTAAACTAAGAATTTAGCAAATATAAATAAAAAGTGTCTTAGTTTACGCTTAAATTTTCTTTATAATAAAATAGAATTGAAGGTATTTTTAGTGTGCTTTTGAATGATAGTGCAACCCTTACTTATTTGCTCCTAATATTAATTTAACAAGCATTGTAGCCTTTATTTATTATCTTATTTTCATTATAAACATCAATCGATTCAATTTTAAAAATATTTGTGAATAAATTAATGATTTGTCCAGCTGTTTAACCGAATATGATAGGAAATGCTTTGTGGCAAGCAAGATGTGTAATTATAAACAAAAATAAATTTCAAGCCAAAATATAGTATATTTTACTCTCTCATAAAGTTAGACATCAGAAAACCTTTCAAACATGAAAGATATATTTTATATAAGAATTAAAAGATATAGTCAACTCTCTGCAACATAAAACTAAATGCCCAAACAAAAAATAACTCTGTGAATATTATTTAATAAATATAGCAAATCCTATTAAACATATCAATTCAAATAGCCTATAAAAATCATATCATAATTATAATATTTTCCACTGCATCGAAATAATAAATGAATTTAATAATTTTAAAAATCTTTTAAAAATCATACTACAACATTAGCAACACACAATAAAATAAACTTAATTTTCAAAGAAAAGTATTATCACATTCATTTTTATACTAACCATACTTAAGGTACAGAAATTCAAATTAGTTTTACCACCATAACACAAATAATATTTTGCCCAAATCATGCACAGATTATGCACAGCTTAGTATTTTATTACACAAAATTATCATATTTAGGAAACTAAAAAGCTTAGGCCGAGGTCAAAATGGTGAGGTCTGGCTTGTTGAACGTGAAGATGCCTCACTTGCTGCTCTCAAGCAAGTCTACATAGACGACGAAACTGCTTTAAACTTCGAAGTTAGTGCATTAGAAAGACTGCAACATCCCCATATAATACAAATACAATAAAGCTTTAGAAACGAAGGATATTTATGCATAGTTATCGACTATGCTGAAGGTGGAGATATGGCAAATCGTATCAAAATGGCTAAATCAAATGGATACAAGTTCTTTGAAGCCCAAATTTGGAAGTGGTTTATACAATTATGCATAGCTTTGAACTACATTCATGAAAATAAAATCATCCATAGGGATTTAAAAACTCAGAATATATTCTTGACGAAAAATGGAGATATTAAAATAGGAGATTTTTAGGAGTTTGTGGTTTTAAGTAAAAGTGATGAACTAGCTTCGACTAGTATTGGCACACCTTATTATATAGCCCCAGAAGTTTGTAGAGGGGAATTGTATGATTATAAAGCTGATGTTTGGAGTCTAGGGTGTATAATTTATGAACTTTGCAGTTTGAAAAGACCTTTTGAAGGTGAATCAATTGCAAATGTACTTAATAATATCCTTAACACAGCCCCAGAACATCTTCCCATCAACTATTCCGTCATTAGTCCTCCAAATGCTCTCAAAAAACTCTCAAAATCCACAGCATCTCGACCTACAATTTCTGAAATCATATCAATGTGTCCATGGAACTCCCCAAATTCCTTTAACGAACGTAATAAAGATCCTTTAGACAAACCAAGAAAATCTTATCAAAAGGAAATATCTATAAAAATCCCAACACCAACTAATGCCCCAGCTTTAAAAAGTAAAAGTTCTGGATCTAGTAATATAGAAAACAACCATCCAGAAAAAATCCCATTATCAGCTGATGGAGGGGTTCCAACAAATCGAAGTAATACTTTTTTTAATTTCTCAGAAAGTTTACTTAAACAATGCCCAAGTTCGCCTATAAGACCTATGCTTATGGGGGATTTTATTAAAAAAAGACTTGGAGATGAAATTTATTTAAGGGTTCAAAGTGTTGTGAATAATTCTAGAGATCCAATGAAATTATTACATGAAGAACCATGGATTTTTTCTGATATTTGTGGAGAGGATAATTTGAGTATTATTGATGCTGCTATTGCTTGTGGAGCTTTTAGTATGAAGGGAATACCTATATTTCCTAATACAAGCACTCATAAGGTAATTAAGACTAGGGTGTTTCCAGGTTTAGTAAGGAAAACTAGTCAATGAGGACATAAAATAATAATAGGATTTAGTATGGGCATTGATTTTTTTGGGTTTAGAATTTTTGCTGAAGTTTAGAATTTACTTTGATGGATTTTGGGAATGTGATAGAGAGGATTTTGTATTGGGGATGATTTAGAATTTATAGTTGATATTGTTATGAAAAATTATAGATTTGGTTATATTTAGAGATGATTTTACCTTGTTGTGGATTTAAAATATGAATAAATTTAAAATAAGGTTTTTCTTTATTCTAAGTTTTGGGGTTTAAATAAATTACTTAAAAGCCTTACAATCTTGCTAATGTAGAATTATTAAATGCATTTATTTTAGTTTTAAAGTCCTCATAAAAATAATAATCTCTTTATTACTCCAAACATATTAAAATAAATAAATAATCAAATGAGTATACCTCAAGCTTGGCTACACACTCCTAAAGTAGAAACCCGCAGTGAGTTAATAATACAAAGAAGACTAAATAGTATCCCAGATCCTAGCTTTGATTTAGATGGTGATGGTGCAGTTGGTGCTCACGATCTAGTCTTAGCTTCAAAGTTTGATTGTGATAAGGATGGCAAGCTTAATTCTCAAGAACGTGAGAATGCTTTAAAAGCTATAAGCCAAGGCTATGCTAATCAATTTGTCTGGGGATGTGAAAGCTCTGGACTAAACCGCTCATTTCGTTTAGTGCAAAAGAGAGGGAAGGTAATTATTGATGAAGATTTTGGGAAAGTCAGAGAAACTTATCCAGATTTACCTGTTGATAATAAAAAATCAACTAAATCACGATTGGAAAATAAAAGAAAAGATGAAGCTAAAGAAGAAGCTAAAAAGAATGAAAAAAGACTCAACACTGTGACTAATATGGAACTTTCTTTGGATAATTTTTTGTGTAAAGAGAATTACGTAGAAAGGCCTGCATATTCTTCGGTTAGAGAAAAAAGGGAAATTGAAAAGAAAAATGCTAGAGTTCGGGCAGGACTTTCTTACGAACCAAAAGACTTAAAAGATAATGATATTGCATTTAGTTATAACCAAAATCCTCAGAATATAAGTTTTAGTGATATGAAATCAACAAGAAGAACTGAATTAGTAAATCAACTAAACAATACAGCTGATTATACTCATCAAACATTCTATGAAAAAATAGAAAAAGAAAAACAATACATTGGCACTGAAGGTAGACATTTAAAAGATGCAATTAATGAAAGACGAAAATATGATGTTGGACATTTCGAAAGGACATTTGGTAATTATGCCTTAGGTATCCATGGTAAAGAACTTCCTAAATATGAAGAAAATACTCAAGAACTATTAAAACATGATCCTATGGTAACCAGATCCCAAAGCCAAAATTATGATAACCCTTTTACTAGTTATAATAAAGAGCATCATAAAATTGAACCTAAAAAAGATGAAATCACAAAAAAACCTACGCAGATTTTACATGATAAAATAGATATTGACAATAAAAATAAACTCAATTCTAAATTCTCGACTTATCATTCAAATTTCATGCCCCACAGTGCGAGATCACAAGAAACTTATCAAGAAAGATTGAAACTTATTAAAGGGAATAATGGAGAAAAAAAGCAGTTCAGATTTTTGAGTAATTATGATATCACTCCACCTATAACTCAAAGATTGCTTTTTAAAAATTATAGTCCCGGGTCTAAATTCAAGAGTATTACGTCGACTGGTTTTTCTAAATAATAAATTATTTTATGGGATTTTTTTGTAAGATTAGTATGCTAGATGGTTTGTAGACGATGGAAAAGATAGATTTTTTATATATAAGGTTATACTTTTAGCTCAAAATGCTATAAAAAAGTAAAAAGTTTTAAATTTAACTATCATCAAGTACATTATATCAACTTAAAAACATTCTATCATATATTCAATAGCAATTTTCTATGCCCTTAACTTATCTATTTCCTCAAAACATCTCTATATTCTCTTTCATTAAATGACATCATTTTGCTCAGCCTATTTTCCGATCTAAACATGAGGTTTATAATATTAAAATGGGTCAAAAATCAAGCCGAGCAAAGTTGCAACCTGTAATTCAACTAATTCACATGAGTCAAAAACTTAACCTTTACAGCATACCAGAAAACTATCAAGACTTCGAATCTATTGCTTACAATTTTTACTACGCCTATAGTAAAGAAATCAGTCCATTTGAATATTTGATCTTTACCTTCAGCTCTCGAGGGTTTCTAAAACAAAATCTTCGTATTAAAAACAAAAAAACCTATAAAAGAGCTGTAAAATTTCTAACTGGAGGTCTAATACATGTACAAATAACAGTAGAAACGTAATTTCCATATAGAAATATTTGGCTTAAAGAATTAGAATTTAAAAATAGTCATAATGAAGATCTTGAGAATGCATTCAATAAGATAAAAGAAGAAATCAACGAAGACTCAGAAGAAATTACCGGGGTTTTTGAATCATATTCGAAATTACTTAAAGTTTCAAGTCAATTTTGCCAGTATATAACTGCTCATAATATGCAAAGTAGTGTTTTTAGTTTGTTGATGGTTATTACTGCTGATTCTTGTAAAAGCCCAATACAACAGCGGTTTAAAGTTATTGATCAATTCCCGTATATTGATATAATGTCTGATGTTTTATCTGAAGCTTCTTCTGATATCATAAGGGTGTGGAATGATTTTACTTTTTATTTTACTAAAGCTAGTAATAGCATTCAAAAAATTCTAGTTCTGTTTGAATCAATAGTAAATATCATGAAATCTCTAAGCGCAAAAGATCGGTCAAGATCAAGATTTGCCTCAAACAAAGAAAAAGTGACCAATAGTATTGCGGTATTGAAAATTATTCAAGAAAGACTTAAACTTATGGAAGAACAACTAAAAGAATACTCGTTATCTTTAAGTAAAAATCATTCACTTGATCATTTAGTCAGGGCTGCCTCGATAGTATCATCATGTGGAGTTTATGGTATAGAAAACCTTATGAACCTTTTCTCAATAACCCCTATTAATAAATTCCCTTTGAATTAATAAATATGAAAAAAGTAAAAATAACTTCAAAAATCATAAAGGAAATTGTGTTGATGATATGGAAATGTTCTAAGAAATTATTGAACCTGATTTTTAATAATTGGGATAAAAATAATTTAAAAAACCATAGAGTTTAATGGGACTATAGAGGAAAAAAATAGACAAAAGATTTATAAAAACTGAATCAAATCTTGAAAATCAGAGGAAGATATTGAAATAAAAAATACTTACATAAAATAATAATACTTGTTCTAATCTGAAAATTTTTGAGATTGAAATTAAAGATAAGTCTAATAGTGAGAGGAATATGAAAAGGTTCTTAATAATAATTTTAAAGGTAAAGCTAAAGCTAAAGAAATTTTTTGTGAAAGTCTATCACCTGAAGATAAATGGGGATAGGCACAAAGGGGTTTAAGGTGTTAAGTTTAACTCTGCATGAGTTTGTAATATAAGGAAATACAGGAAAAGGAGAAAAAAATATTGAGAATGATATGGTTGGGAGATATGAAGATAAAGCGTAGGTTGTTGTGATAAATAAACCAAGAGTTTTTATAAAATCTGTCACTGTAGGAATGATAATGATAGCATTTCAGCCTTAGGCCGAGAAACTGAGAAAAACGTAAAATTAAGTAAAATACTTGTGTTGAAAACAGAAGAAAAGGCTAAAGAAGAGTTCAAATTGGATCATTTCAACTATGCACTTTATAAGCCATCAGAAGAAATTCAAACAACTATTTCGAAAAGCCTTCATCAAGACTGAACTCTGCAACACATAAACAAGAAGTAAAAAGCAGAAAACCATAGCAAAATAGTTAAAAAAATATTGAAGTAGCAGGCTGGGATAATTAAAAACTAGTCAAAAAAACATTTTACCTTTATCTATCACTTAACACCCTATTTTACTTAATTTACTTTCTTCTCTAGATTAAAACCATAATATATTCAATCAACCATAAATCCTCTTATAAAACCATCACTTTCTTCAAATCATCCTCCAACTCATTACCACAGATAAAGTAAATCACTAATCCCAATCCAAATAATAAACCAAAATTACCTCATCTATGTCCACACAATGAACAATGGATTATAATTAAGATGTCCAAAGAAGAAATCATCTATAACTCTAAGCTCGCTGAGCATTCAGAAAGATACGCAGACATGATTGGCTATATGAAGCAACTAATAGATGAAACCAATGGAGATCTTAACAATGAAGAGCGAACTTTACTAAGTGTGGCTTACAAACAAGCAGTTGGCGAACGAAGAAATGCATGGAGAATCATAGGAAGCTATGAAGAAAAACAAAAAAGTAGAGGTTCTGAACACTTGGCTCTAATTGCTGAGTATAAAAAGAGAATTGAACATGAACTCAATTCTTTATGTCTTGAACTTGTCAAGCTTATTGATGATAGATTGCTTAAAGGAGGTGCAGTTGATGAAGTTGAAGTATTTTATTTGAAGATGAAAGGCGATTATTATAGGTATATGGCTGAAGCTGGAGATACTGAAGAAATTCAAAAAAGTTTTGAAGCTTATTCACATGCTTCAGATGCCGCGAAATCATTACCTGTGAATAACCCAGTTAGACTTGGATTAGCTTTGAATTTCTCAGTGTTTTATTATGAGCTTAAAAAAGAACCAACTAAAGCTTGTGAATTAGCTAAGACCACTTTTGATGAAGCTTTACCTACACTTGAAGAACTTGATGAGAGGGCTTATAAGGAAGCTACTTCAATTCTTGGATTGATTAAGGACAATCTTACTCTTTGGACTAGTGAAGACGCTTAAGTAGTTTAGGTATTTAACTTGACTTAGATGAAGATGCATTTTTTTAGATTTATGAAGGTGTGAGGATAAAGTATGAGTTTTTATATGGAGAGTGGGTTTATGATTGTAGATAAATTTTGTGGATATAGGATTGTGGAAGTTTGGAGTGGGATTGGGATTGGGGGAATTGATTTGATGAGGGTTTTAAGTTTTTGATGTTGTTTAGGTAGTGCGATTTTTTAAGGATTATGAATTTTTTGGATAAAGGTGCAGATTTATGTGATTATCAAAAAAATAGATAGTTTTGTGATGAGATAATTTGAATTATAAAGTTGAATATATATGATATTATTAATTATATGCAACGCACATATTTTTACATTAATTTCATTATACTCAAGTGTAAAAAATTCAGATTTTTTCTTATCATACCATAACTAACCAATTCAAATAATCATCTTTTTTTCCAATCACATCCAAAATATTCCAAAAATTATCTTTTTTATCAGTTACAAGAGTAACTAAAATACCTATTCCTATCCTCCCTAGCCTATCCCATTCACCCATGAAAAATCCTTAAAACTGTTTCTTTAATATCATAACACACTAATCTTAAAAAAAATCTTCATAAATCCTCATCCCTAAACTAACACCTTTCCAATATCTTTTTTCATCTCAAAAAAGCCCATAAAAATATAACTCCCAATACTTTATATACAAATCTTATATATTCACTCTAAATTATTATGCAAAAGTTCTCATTCGAAGCACTTAACAAACAATTTCTACACCACAAAGATTTTTTAATTTCATCTCTTTCAAGTACCAAAGCTGGCTTTACTGTATAGTCAGTTTCTTCCTCTTTGGTTTTAGATTTACTTGGAGTGTGTGGTGGTTTATTAAGTTGGATATTGAGGAATATTATATCGTCTTCCTCACCATTATCACTCGAATAGAAAGAACCGTTTACTTCTCCAAAAGAAGCTTCAAAGTCTGCAGATTCAAGAGACCGATCAGATGCAAAGTCTTTATATGTAGTAAAATCTTGATTATTCCGCTCAGAAGCTTTCTTTTTATCTGAGTCCATTCTTATATGATTTGAGTTCATCTTGTTTATTAAATATTGTTTATATATGATATTATATTAGTTGATATAATTATCATAGTTTTTATATCAGAATTTAATTTTAGTGTGGATTATTGATTTTTATTAGGATATAAAATATCAATTGATGAGTAAATACAAATTGGGATATGGAATATTTTTATGTGGTTTGAATAAGAAAATATAAAATTGTTATAATCCTTTATAAAAGAATATATTATATTATTATTGAAAGAGGAATTTAAAGTAATTCTTATAACTAACTAAAGATTAGTAGACGGTTCAAGCCATCTTTCAGTATGAAGGGTATTAATCCTGAAGTTGGATGTATCAACTTCAAAGCCTCTGATAACAGCGGATAGGATTTCAGGGTGATACACCCTACCTTCTTTTTCAAGTGTCAAGATGCAGTTTTTAGTGTTTCTTCCAACATCAACAAAGTTCTCAACTTGTATGAAAACATTATCATCAAGCTGCCCTTGTTCATTAACAACCTTAGAATCAATACCTTTTTCAGGAAGTAAAGTTTGTTTATCTTGTGACAATCTATGAATTTCATCAATAAAAATCCAAGTTTTCCATCTGTATCCTGTAATATTCGAATGCTCTACCTTAAGAACCTTTCCTCCTCTTAAAAGACTAAGCCTATTAATATGGAATCTAAGGTTGTAATAGTGTTCAAAATAAGGATAAATACCTAAGATTGCTCCCCATAAGAAAAATGTGCTTGAGTTCCAGAGCATTTGGAATGGGTTTTCTAGGTACATATATAAATTGAATGGAATAAGAAGTGTTGGAAGGCAATGAGGGTATGGGAAATAAACTGGATTGTTTCTCCAGACTTCGCTTTCAAAAAGAACTAGCTCGCCTGTACGATTGAACTCGATTTGTTCTTTTGGTTTGAATAAGGTTGAGTCTTGAACGTAAACTTTTCGGTTCTGGTGCATATACTTGGTGAACTCTTCGTTTGTGGGATTCCCTGGGTACTGATAATGCTCCTCGTAGTAAGGTTTTACAGTACTGAACAACCTTGTCAAAGTCCTGGCTTGACGTAACATATTATTATCCACTATTTTCTTAAGGAGGTATTAGATTAGAAGATTATGATTTCGTGGAACTGTTCAAGTAAAAAGTTTAAGCTTTGTGTACTCTTAAAAAGTTTTATATATTTAAGAAATTATAATCATCTATCATTCTGGTAATGATGAAGAAGTCTATGACATGACAGAAAAGAAAATTAATTTTATTTGTAGTGTATATGTGCTGTTATTGTGTATGCTATAAATAATGCTTTTATAAGCAAACTTGTGAGTTGGATGCTTTATGAAAATTTAGACTTAAAAATAATTTACTAATAGCATGATTTTTATTCTATAAAATTTCAACACCCATGGCTTTTGGTTTTTATAATTGTGTTGCAGGTGTTTTTATAACTGAAATAAAAAGCAGATAAACTCATATTCTCCTCTTAATACCATCTACTAACTCTTGAACTTTTATATATTTAAAAATGAAAACTACACAAAAATACCCAACTTTTTATAACAGATGCATTCACATCAAACTTACCATGCATTTAAAAAACAAGATTAATAATTTAAAAAGGCTGAAAATGATAAACTTTATCTAAAAGTCTGTTTTTAGTTTTTTCTAACCCAAGTGGATAAGTATCAAAGTTATCAGCATCTAAAATTGTAAACAAATTATTTTCAAGTTCATTTTTCTCTGCAATACTCTGCTGAAATACCAAAATATTCATTTTTGTTCTGGTTTTGCCATACTTCAAAGCATATTCTAACTCATTATATCCTTGCAGTATATAACTTCCCTTTATTCTCTTCATATACTTCTTCATTATATCCACAACACTCAAATTGTTTTCAACATAATCGTTATTAATCAGCTCAAGCTTGAGATTGTGAAGAAAAAGCATCGAATTCAAATTATTAAAATACCGAAAATATGCTTCTTTAGCTTTGCATTTTAATAAATAAATTGCAAGCTTGCGTTCATTTATAGCAGACAAATCACCAAATTTGTTAGCATAAATACTTATAAAAGAATATTTAGCTTTTTCAATTTTAAGTTTGAACATTGCATTGAACTGAAACATGTCTAAAGGTTTTTCACTAGTTATCGAAGCAAAAATATCGTCTTCAAAATCAGAATCTAGATCAGAATAAGGGTTTTTTATAGTAACCCTAGGGGAATACACAGAAGGTGATCTTCGAATATTTGCACAGCCCATGTTCTTAAAGATATATAAAGATACCTTAAAAGATTTTTTATATTAAAGGATACTTTAAGTTTCTATATACAAAACATCATCCTAACGCCACTTATTATAATATTATTTATTGTAATATACATAATAAAACATAATATAAATACTTGCATTTTTATATACTAATATATAACTTGATTTATATTTCATAATTTCTAAATACATTATTTTTAATTATCATTAGAACTAGAACAAGACACATTATCAAAAATCAAGTCATCATTCATTACAAACTTTGAGTTTCTATTAAAAATAACCCTTCTGCGCGTATTTTCCACAGCAGGCATGACATTCGCCTGTTCTTTCACTATTTCAAAACTATTCAAAGAAGTTTCAAATATAGGCTTCTCTTCATTACTCACCCTAAAATCTTTACTCCTATCCTCACTAAATCCTCCAGTATATTCCATAAACCCAACAGGAGAAAAAAGCATTTTCGAACTATCTTTTAACACCCTATTCAGTATTTCTGATAAAAAAGGTATCGAGCTCTTGCTTTTTTCATGATAAACCATTGAATTCTTACTTTTTTCCTCATTTTCTAATAAAGATTTGCTTTTGTCATAACGATTTAGCATAATTTTGCTTTTTTCGTCACGATGAAGTATAGGTATTTGTTTTTTTCCCTGTTTATAACAGTTTGGATTTGAGCCTCTTCTTGATTTGATTTGACTTTGATGATATTCTGTTGCTTTGATAGTTTTTCTTAGAAAACTCTGGCCTTTATGATTTTTATCATCGAAAAGCCTTGAAAATTTAAAGTCAGCTTTTTCTGTTGAGATTTTTGGTGGTTGAGGACTCATTACTATATCTGCTGCTGTTGGAGAATATGATGGGTTTTGAAATGTTATTTTTGATGGGAAAAATACTTCCATTGGGTTGTTTATTGTAATTTTGGATGATGCTCGGAGTTTAAAGTAGAGTTTTAGTTTGTTACTTATAGATTCTTTTGGGATAAGTTTAGAGTCTTTTCCATTGTATTTTATTGGCGGGAGAGAGGAAACTTTGCGAGTTTTGGTTTTCAGATTGTCCATTTAATTACTAAATTTTTGGTTTATTGGAAAAGTTTTGGGTTTTGTTTTGGTGCTTTTAGGAATATGGAAGCTAGTTTGAGGTTCAGAAGGTTAGAGTTTTGGATTTGGAGAGACTTTTAGGTGTCGGTGGTGATATACTATTAAAATAATGTAATACAGCACCACACCAAAGCTCAAATAAATATTCTCCTAGCTTTGTATTTTATTTATCACATATACTACCTATATTAAAACTACACTTTAATAAAATTTCATACAAATAAAAAAATCTATCCATATCACATAGCACATCTACAAAGACCATAATTAAATCTACTATTATAATCCAAAACACAGTAACCATAAAATCCTTACATAAAACCCAAAAAAAATCACTTTCCTCCATTCCACACAAGAGAAATGTTTTTTTTCACATTTTTACCTTACAAAATCAATACAAAAAGTAAAATCGCATAAAAACTTAGCAAATTCCTCACAAAACAATCCAACATCAACAAAATCTCATTCTAGCCTTTTAACCTACCTTATAATAAGTTTACCCAATATGCTATAATAAATGGCAAAGAGCAAGAACCACACAAGCCACAACCAAAACAGGAAGAACCACAGAAATGGGATTAAAAAGCCTAATAAACAGAGGTACGAGTCCTTGAAAGGATGTGACTTGAAATACAGGAAAAATAGAAGGTTCGCTCAACTTCACGATCCTAATATCAAGAAGCACGTATTAGCATAAGTAATCATTCTTAGAAGAATTCGCTTATTATTTGTTATATGTATTTATATATAATCTTGAATATCTTATATTTTTGTGGAAGTTAACTTAGAGATAAGTAATATTCTTTTTGGTCCACAAGGGATAAAAAGAAGAGGTTTTAGGGTATTCTTGATGAAATTAAATTGATAGGATTTGGAAGTTTGGATGGTTTTTCGTTTTTATAAAGGAATTTAGCTTTGAGGTTTTGATATTTATATGTAGGTAGAGTTTTTTTAAGTGGAGATGATGGTAAAAGAATATAATGCTAAGATTTGGGAATAGAAAAGGGTTTTTGTTGTTATTTTGAATTAAATAAGATATGTGGGGAAGGTTTATTAAGATTATTTAAATATAAAGCTATTAGATGAAATATGAAAAACCCACATCCATCATTTCATATAACGATCATTCTTAGCCCTTATATCATTCTTAAACCATATAAAAAATATACAAATTCACGTTTCCAACACCCAATCATCCTTATCCATAATCAACTTTTACAGCTAAACTTTTCCTTTTTTTATATATAATAATGTTAACCAAACCAAATAAAAGTACTATAAAAAACTCTCCTCTACAAAGAAGCTTGACTCCAACTTTACTAATTGAAAGCCCAAAAATGGCCCTTGCTAACTACAAACTCATGATTAAAAAGTCCAAAGAAAAGCCTAAAATTATCAAGCAAGGAGGTCTTGCAACAACAAGTAATCAAGTTACTTCATCATTACTTGATTCTGTTATTAGTACTGACACATGTATGTTTCCAACTCCATTAAAACAAGATACAAATGAAGTTGAAGAACTTAAATTTCAGCTACAAGAAATGCAGAGATTTACGAAAAATGCTCTTGAATCTCAAAGAATGTATTTTGAAGAAATAATCGCTGGACTTGAAATGGAAATAAAAGAAGATAAAGAGTATTTTAATAGAGAAATGAATTTAATTCGTGAAGAGATTATTGGTCTAAAGGAAGAAAAAGGTGATTTAAGCACAATATTACCTGAGAACCAAAACTCTTGGGATTTAAAAACTCAGTATTTTAAGAACCAGGAGTTTATTTCTATACTGGAAAGACAAAATCGGATGCTTTATGAAAAGATCATAAAAAATAACTAATAATCTAATTAGCTTGTGTGGAATTGCTTTTTGTGTAATTAAACTGCCAAATTTTATAAAGATTAATTATGGAAAATACTGTGATAAATTTTTTTACTTGGTTTCGGCTATGAAATAAAAATTTTGCTCTTGTTTTCAAGATTGAAATTAGAAAGACTTTATAGATAAATTATGTTAAATTTTATAAGTTATTTCTGATAGGATACTTGTGAAGTTGATATGGTAAGTATAGAGATTGAATAAAAATATCTTATTTTAAGATATTTCATATGGGACTTATGATTTAGGCTAATCTATTTATTGGAATATTACCCTTTATGATTTATAAACTAATAATATATAGATAAAAAGATTTACATAAATTTTACAATTGAGAGAGCCTATTAAATGCCTAAACTGAAATAATTCACATTAAAAATAATTAACTTTTCCTTATAAGTAAATTTCTTTTATCTTAGAAGCGAATATTTATGCCTCACTTTAATTCTAAAAGCTTTCTACTTAAGCACCTTTTTTAATAAAAATCTTGATACATCAAACTTTATCACACATCAATCCTAATGCAAATTACCTTAAAAACTTAAATATCCTATATATATCTTTAATCAAATAAATCTAAATTCCAATACACTAAACAACATTTTGAAGAAAATAAGCTAAGCATAACTACATTAAAATATATCAAAATTTATATAATCATTACAATTCCAATACCAATAAATAACATAAACAAAAATACAGACAATGTAAAAAATTTTAAACAAAAACATAATTTCATTGTTATAAAAATTTTAAGTAAAGCACAAACATTGAAATCATTATTTGTATAAAATGTAAAAAATACTAATACAATTTCTAGTTTAAAAATAGCCTCTCACACATAAAATATTCCTAATCAATCACTTAAACAGCAACATCTCACCTCACTCAATCTAACATAACAAAATATCTATAAACACACATTAAATAACTTTAATAACCTTATATTTACCATCCCTTCTTCCAAAATCTTTCTTCACAAAAGATTTTCCCTTCAATCATCATCATCATCCAATCTTCCAAGTATTTCTCAAATCCTAATCAAATCTTAATCCTTCCAGTTCCACAATGTTTCACCCAATTATTTTAATTCAACAACCAAATCTCTACCTTAAACCTATCATAAACCCATATACCCTCAACAAAAACTTTACATAAATTCTCTAGTTCAACAAAGTTCTAATCATGGTTGATAATAAATGGCCCGAGTAGGCAATATATTTACTCTTCTAGAAGATGAAGAGCAAGATGAAGTAGCTCTCGTTAAAGCAGCCAAAGTAGCTAAACCTGCCAAAGTTGCCCAAGGCGCATCAGCTTCTTCTCAGTCAAAGCCAACTGAATCGAAAAAAACTCCAGAAAAACCTGAAGGCCAAGCGAAAAAGCCCAGCAACAAAAAACCTGCAGCTGAAAACCCAGTGCCAGAAGGACAAAAGGAAGCCAGACACACAAAAAAAGAAGACAAACCAGTAAAAAATGATCGCAAATCTCGTACAGGTCGAGGAAAAGAAATATCCAAAGAAGGTGCAGGTTCTCATGGATGGGGAAATCCTGAACAAGACACTAAAGTTGAACCTGAAGCTTCATGGACAACTGATGAAAAAAAGGATATAAAAGAAAATGAACCAAATGAAACTAAAGAACAAGAATCAAAAGAAGAAGTTTTAGCATCAGTTGAACCTCCAAAGCCTGATTTTATAACTTTTTCTGAATTTTATGAACCTAAAGCTCAAGAAGAAGAAGTTGAAGAAGAAAAAGATGAATCAAAAGAAAAACAAGCTGAAAAAGAAACTTATTTGAACTTTAAGATAGGAGTTGAAAGAAGAGGTAGAGGAGGAAGAGGTAGAGGTGGAAGAGGTGAAGGAAGAGGAAGAGGAGAGGGAAGAGGTGGAAGAGGAGAAGGAAGAAGTGGAAGAGGTGATAGGAAAGATGGAGAAAAAAGAGGATATGAACAAAAGAAAAATGATCAGAGACCCCCAAATCCTCTTGATATGAAGGACTTCCCTAGTTTAGGATAATTAATAATGGGCACTTGTGTTCAAAAGCGTAATTTATGTTAAGAAAACTTTATATGTAAAACTAATAAATTATTTCATATTATATCTAACCCCTAAAGGAATAAATATTTTCCTACACATTGGGCATTTTCTATCAATACTTTTAGTCATATATTTCCAAACACATTCAGCATGAAGAACATGTCCACAGTTCAGCCTACAACATTTTTCAGCGTTTAATAAATCCCAACAAATACAACATTTTTCTTCGCCTAATATATTTATTTCATCTTTAGGGATATATGGAAACATATCATTAAATTGTTTAATTGAATCTTTGAATTGGAAATACTGTTTGATTTGCTTTGAGATTATTAAACAATGTTCTTGAAGTTTTACTAATACAATAAATTCTAATGGGTTTAAACTTGTCATCCCACCATTTGAAAATTCAAGGTGTAGCCATTTAGATATCATAAGAGCAGAGTCGAATATTTCTAAGATTTTATCAGTAAGAGCAGGGATTTTATTTTGTAAGCATATGGTATAATATGATTGTATTAAGAGTTTTAGTATTATTATAGCGTCAAAGTTAAGAAGTAAAGTATTCCAAAACCCAATACCAGCGAATATCTTTAAGTTAAGTAATAAGATGGAAATAGTTGAAAATATTAACATTTTTATGAAAGGACTCAGGTTTTTCAAATTGTTTTCGTTTATTCGCAGGCTGATTATTAAACACATGCCTTTTATGCATGCATAATTAGAATACACAATAGCCCATAATAATCCTTCAATTGAATTAGGATTTGGACATCTTAAAATTATAAGGACTACTTGCAATATTGAATTGTCTATTAGGAAACTTTTAAAGATATTACGTTTATCAGATAAAGTTAGTCCCCCTAAAAAAATATACGTGATAATTTGTGATAAGAATATTGTCAATGAAAAAATCGAACAAAATAAACTGAATGAGACAAAGATACAAAAAGGACTTGAACTTAATTGCTTTAGGGCATGAGTAAGGCCACTTTTTATAAGGACTGGGATGATTAAAAAAATCCAAGCGATAATATTCAGGAACACTAAAGCATAGAAGATCATCCCTATGTTGATTTTTCCTTTGAATATTTCCATTGAAAATAAAAAGTATATTTCACCAGGCTAATTTTTATGATAGGAATATGTTTATTAGTAATTTATTATGTGAAGGTTTATACTTTGTGAAAATAGAGAATATAATGTGGAACTTAAAATATTTAAGCATATCATCATATCTAGGTATTTCTGATATAGTCATTGTATTATTGGTAATTAATATATCAATAAGAAAGTTCATCAAAAGGTCTTTTTATTAAGATCTAAATACTTATACAATATATATTCTTCATTAGCAAAAGTTTGATTTAATATATTAAGGTACTTTGGACAAGATATTAATATTATTCATGGTATATATTTAAATTAAGTTCTCCTTCCATAATTTTTCCTTTATTATCTTTACTCTTGCAAAGGAGAACCAAAAAAATTAAGAAAATACTCAGAACTCATGCTCAGAAAAAAATCACTTTGTTATAAGTTATCCAGAATAGAAAAAAGTTTGAATTGTTAGAATTACTAGTAACAATGCAATACTTTTTGTAAGTCTTTTCATAATAAAAAGCCTAAAGTTGCCGATGAAATGAACTGGTGGTTTTTTTTACTAATGAATGCTTAATAGTTAAAAATGGAGAAATATTGAAATGCGATTTAGCTATGCAGAAGAATTTAATCTTATTGATACATTTATGATATTTCATACAATTTGTACTAATTTTATAATTATTAGGGATATATATTATTACTTTGAAGAGAAAATATGTGTCTTAAAATTTGATGATATTTTTTACTTCTTACAAGATATGCTAAAAAAAGTGAGATGAAACTTAAATCTTTATAGCTCTCAAAAATATTTACACCTAGAAACGAAGGATTTTATGATACAAAAGTTTATTACAGGGAAAACTTTCGAGAAAATCTTTAGGTAAATTCATTATCCTATTAGATTCCTCACAATCAAAGAATACGATCTCAAGCATATCCTCCCGACTTTAATATAAAATCTAGCATTCCTGAAATAAAAACCATCTCTTATAAATTTAAAAGCATATCCTCACATATCATAACCTCCAAGATTTTAAAGATGACTTAATCCCAAAATCTCTTCATACATCTAGCGCCAATATATAAAAACTAGTATAAAAATAAACAAATACATATTCTAAAGTTATAAAAAAATCAGCATTTTATATACTTTTGAAATAATTGGTGAATTTTAATTAGCCGAGGAGTTATAAAGAAAACTATGGTATTAGATATAAAAATAATTGTTAGATATGGACGATGAAGCCTGGATTCACGAAGAAGAGGACACAACAATTAACGCAGAAATCGAACAAAGTGAAGAAACTGAAGAAGAGCCCCAAAGTCCTTTAAAAACAAAAAAAAACCCAGTCAGAAAAATAGTAATGAATGTTTCTTTAACCAAATACGCAGTCGTCAAGAAAGTTGGCAAATTTTTCAAGTGGAGGCTAACAAAAAAAGAAGACGACGACAACTGGGACGTCTTCTGGACCGATGCAGCAGTGCAACCAGAAAAACTTGCAAAAATGAAGCCATTTCAAAAAATCAACCATTTTCCTGGCATGTACGCCTTAGCCCGAAAAAACTACCTAGCCAAAAACCTCAACCGAATCAGAAAAGTTTTCCCAAAAGACTACAACTTTTTCCCTAGAACTTGGTTAATCCCTGCTGAATATTCTGACCTTGTTATGCAGTTTAATGGTAAAAAACAGAATAAAGTTTTTATTGTAAAACCTGAAGCAAGTTGTCAAGGACGTGGGATTTTCCTTACAAAAAAAATTGATGATTTCAATTTAGATGATCGATATGTGGTTCAAGAATATCTACATAGGCCATTTTTGATTGATAATTTAAAGTTTGATTTGAGGATTTATGTATTAGTTGCTGGATGTGATCCGTTAAGGATTTATTTACATAAAGAAGGTCTTGCACGTTTTGCTACAGAAAATTATGTAAAACCGACATCACAGAATTTATCTAAACAATGTATGCATTTGACAAATTATGCTATAAATAAAAATAGTGAGAATTTTATATTTAATGAAGATCCGAAAGTTGATAATGTTGGGCATAAGAGGAGTTTAACTTCGACTTTTGCACAAATAGCAGAGATGGGGTATGATACAGTAAAATTATGGGAGAGGATTAAAGATATTATTATTAAAACATTATGTGCCGTACAACCTTCACTTGCCCATACGTATAAAGCTTGTCAACCTGATGATCCATATAATGGGATGTGTTTTGAATTGCTTGGGTTTGATATAATATTAGACCATAAGCTTAAACCATGGCTTTTAGAAGTTAATCATTCACCTTCTTTTAGTACAGATTCTCCATTGGATTGGAAAATAAAATTTGAAGTAATTTCTGAAGCTTTAGAATTATTAAACATAAACACTGAAAATCGACTTAATTACACCAACAAACAAAAACGTGAAATATTAGAAAGGTCGATAACGAAAAGCTGTAATAAAAATAAAGAAAAAAAACAATCTGAAATTCTAAAAGCCCAGGTTAAAAGAGAAAAATGGGAACAAAAACACCTTGGCGGATATACGAAAATCTTTGAAAAAAACAATCTGGAGAAATATCAAAAGTTTATAGAAACCTCATGTGAACTTTGGGAAGAATGGACTGGTGGTAAAGCTAAAAAGAGATTTGAGAAAAAAAGCCCAGTTAGTGTTAGACCTGTAGCACCTGAAATAAAATATCAGCAAATTGAAACAAAGACTATAAGTGTTAGACAATCAAGAACATGCAATACTCAAATTGCCACAAAAGATCAAAGAGAATATAAAGATTCAGATAAGTCAATAAAAATTTTGAATGTATTTGATAGGCTTTCTCAAATACCATCAAAAAAACCTAGTGTTATTGATTATACTCAGTTCCCTTGTGTGAAATTTGAGGATGCTAATACTGTACCACCAACTTTACCCTCGTTTATAGAGTTTAATCTGGGACACCGACCTGAGAAGCAGATGTTCCAAAAACAGATTAGGCAAAATGAATGCGATAGAAAACAAAACCTGAATTATAATAAAGATGTGGTAAAATACTCAGATTTGCCATTACTTATACAAAGTGTGCTTGGGGATTATTATGGGAAAAACTCAAACGACAGAATACTCTTCAAGACCCGAAACTTAACCCCTGGATACAGGAAAAAGCCTTATCAATATTGAAATCCCTTACATAAAATCTAATAATCACTATATACACTCATAATAAATAATCCTTTCACTTATACCATATAACTTAAAAACGGTCATAATGAATAAGTGTGTCTTTGTTATAACACTAATCGCCTTATCAGCTCATGGAATGGTTGAGTACCTCCCTCGTGGAATGCAAATGAAATACTTTTTCCCAGCCGAAGACGAAGTCAAATTTGAGTGGTGGATTCCTATGAGTGTAATAGACCCTTATGACTGGATTGGTTTTGCCATTCAAGATGTTAAATGGGCCAGAAACAGTTTTGAAGCTGATTATTACATTCTAGTAAGAAGTGAGCAAAAATATCAAGATTATTTCTTAGATCATGAAGGAAACCCAGTTTCAGATGAGTTACTTGGAGGTACTTCAGATATTTTAGAGACCTTGACAATTCAATATGGTTCTCATATGATCTATTCTTTACATAGAAAACTTGTAACTGGAGATCTTTTTGACACAGATTTAGTCAAAGAAAGACCTTATATGCTTAAATGGGCTCTTGGGGTTATGAATGATGGAGAAGTTGCCCAACATGCAATGCTTGATATTGGCTTTGAGTATTTTGTGCTTTCGGAACTTTATGAGGATAGGAATCATGATGAAATGACTGTTTATGGACCTTTCGTCAATTATCCTCCTGAATATAATAACCCGCCACCTGAAAGAAAACCTGAGAACTTTGAGTGGAGCATGATGGTTGAGGATTACTTTATGGGAGAAGTGTTTGATCCTGAAACTTTCTATATCAGCGATCCTGAAGGTGAACCAGCTATTATACTTGCTGCCCCTTAATTAGGTAATTTTATTCAATAAAAAATTAGGCTTTTTTTTGAAGTTTGTGATGAGGATTTTTAGGAGTTGATGGAAATTTTTTGTTTTAAAATATGGTGGAAGAAGGAAAAATATAAAAATTTATTACCTTGATACATTCATAATTTTTAAAACACTTTTTTCGTCTGTTATTCAAAATATTATATACACCATCAAAGTATTTATTAAAACAAAAATAATGATTTTATTAAAAAATGATAGAAAAACAAAGATCATAAACTATTAGCTTTCATTTCTTGATGCATTATTTCTTAAATACTTATCTTCAAGCTCTACAATAGTTTTAGTAAGCTTTTCTATTTCTAATCTCAAATAATTAATTGAATCATCATCAACATCATCTAACATAGCCCTAGATGTTGGTGCCAAAGTATTAAGTGCAACTTTTCTCCTCCCTTTCCTATTCAAATCAGTAAGAAAATTTTGATTACTATCTTTTTGCATTTCAGATACATCATAACTAGAACGACTTTCCTGTTTAAACTTACCTATAGCTTCATCTTTTAATTTTTTAAGTATTTCTTCATGTTGATTAGCTTCATCTATCATTTCAAATTTTATATCTTCAAAATAAGCCAAAACATTTTGAAACAGTTCTTCACGAGTCAAAGTATAAAGTTCGCTTGGTCTTACAGCTTTAGCATTAGTTTTTCTTATTTCATTAAGAAAAATATCTACATGGCCAAAATAACCACCTTCACCTATATTAAAATACTCAATATGAATTTTGTTAAATTCTTCATAAAAGACAATTTCTCCTGATTTTATTAAAAACATCTCTTCGGATAATTCTCCTTTGTGATAAATCACTTCTTTTTGTTTTACTTTTAGTGGACGTAAAAAATCTATGATTGATGTGATAAATTTTAATGGTTTAAGTTGTAAGAATGTGTTATTGTCTATCAAACTTTTATTCATTACAAGATTTAGTTGAAGGGCTAATTTTTTTGGTAGGTTCGTGATCATTTCACTTCGTTCTTTGTTTAGCATGAGTTCGTTGTATTCTAGGGCGAATTTTAGTTTTTCGTAAAACCTTCGAGGGAGGTTGTATTTTGTGGAGATTTCTTGTAAGACTACAATTTTGGCATCGAGTTTGGATTTTTTTTTATCCATGTCGGCCATGAGAGATGTTATAGTACCTATGGTATAGGAGTAAAAAAACACCCCAGCTAGTTCGATGAATATAACAACTCCTCTTTCCAAATCGCATGCTGGAGTAATATCCCCATATCCGATTGTGCACAAAGTTGTCACAGTCCAATACACACTAACTAAGTATTTTTCTTCAAGGCTTAGATCATCAATCCCATATTTAAACACCCAATTATTAACATTGTCACTATTAAACCTTGATACAAAATACAAAATGCAAGCAAACAAATGACAAATTACCAAAATACACAGTGTAAAATATATCAATCTTTCCATACCAACACTAAGCTTTGAAAAGCACTCTAAACAACTTAAAACTTTATTACGATTCTTAAGAACTTTAATCAAACGAACAAGTTTCACTATTTTTATCAAACGATACAACCTTGGGAGTTTAGATAATCTTAAAATTGTCCCCCATCCCGAAGATTGAAAAATCAATTGAAATGGAATACAGCTGACAAGATCAAAAATCATCCAAGTTTTCATATAAGTTTTAAATATATCCCATCTGTTTATAATAAGTATTTCTTCATTATTTAAATACGCCATAAAGCAATTTAAAACTACATCAATACCAAAGAGTATATCAATTGTATAATCAATTTCAAGCCATGTTTGTGTATCAACTTCAATAAAAGCAACTCTATAAGGTGTTATTGTAACAGTATATATCATTAGTATTAATATGATTATATCCCAAACAACTCTTAATGTATCATCAGGGAAAATAATAAATTTTATATTTTGGTATTCAGGCATGTGACGATATTTTGTAGTATTTTCGACCTATCTAGAATATACTTTTTCAGGATCTGTGAGAAATGTTAAAGCTTTGTTTCCGTACATGCTTCGCTCTTCGTCAGGGTTTTCTTGTTCTTCTGTGTCAAGGGGAAATATTTTTCCTGATATGGGTTTGTGTGAGTTTAATCCTTCCATTATATTATTTATATGTAGTTATATTAAGAAAGTCACTTGTTAATAAAGAAAATTATGATTTTTTGGACAATAGAGTTAAGGATTGTATAGTGGTAAATAGTATTTTTAAGCTTGTGATGTGATATTGTTTATGTTAGTTATGATATTCTATTATTTAGTGATTTAATAATAATTGGCTCATGCTTGGTAGCTTGCCATCTTCAGATATATTTAAAAGAATATCAGCTATCAGAATAAATTTTATCAAACTACAATATTAAATTTCATATCATAAATTTACAATAAAAATATCCTGATTACTACAAAGCTTTGCCCTAACTTTCAACTAAAAATAAATCTTCAAACATTTTATCACTTTCTAACTTTTAATCAAGTTATTAAAAAATCATTGTTTTTATATAAAATGCATATTAATATGTATGATAATAGCGTATCTTATAATGATCGAAAATCAAGATTGGGGTTTACTTGACAGTATCCGAAGCAGTATAGATGAAGGCTCAGAGCGTCAAATTAAAGAATTAGATGAGCTACGTAGTCATTTAGAAGTAATATCTGAGGACCGGGCAAGACTTAAACAATCAATAGAATCCCTTTTAATCAAAAATTCCAAAATCTACCTTCACTATGACCTAATGAAATCCCTTATTTCCAAATTTCAAACCCAAAACACTCAACTTTCAATAGAAAATATAGAACTCAAAAAGCAACTTGAATCGAAAGATACAATCCTTAAAAACCTAAAACAACTTCTCAATCCTTTATCACCAACTCTCCCATCAAATCAAAGAAATTTATCTTATAATGAAACAAATAATTCAAAACGTCGTCGTAGACCAATAGGCACTTTTACTCCAAGTGGTTTTTCCCAATCGTTTTATAAATAATTAATCTATTATTACTAAGAATAAATTCAATTTGATGAAAATCATTACATACAATATTGTTGTGATATTATTGTCTCTGATTTTTTAAGGATAAAGATGAGATATTGAAGTAAAATCTAACTGTAAAATATGAGTTTTTATAATAAGTCATTGTAAAAATATGCAAATATAGAGAAGAGAAATTGAAGAAAGATTAGAATTATTGATATTAAAAAAAATACTGTACTTTAAGAAAGATTAGTTATATTTTTCTATAAATTTATAAATTAAAACATGTTTGATTTATATATTTGATGTTTAGGATTTTATATTTTTCAATTCTTCTTGCATGCATTTGATTGCAATTATATTCTATTACATATTTAGAATAATGCTAATAAAAATTCAACTACCAACTAAAAATACCAGTCCCAAGACATATTTTTAATCGGCATGCAAATTAAAATGTTTTCCTAAAAAATCAAAAAAGCATAATTTTTTTGCCTAGACAGGAAATATTAAAAATCAAGCAAATACCTTATCTAGAACGTAAAACGACAAAAAAATCTAACTCTAAAGTTAAATCATGTATGAATGAGCCAAGAAGCAAAAATGAAAAAATTGAAAAAACTTAAAGCAAAGGAAATAAGAAATTCTCCTTTATAAAAGCAAGAAACTCATAAAAGAAAAAGAAGATAAACTCTTGCACCATAAATTTAAAAAAAAAAGCTTAGTTGTCAGCACAAGGGATTCCCTGGCGGTCTCCCACCCAAGTACTAACCTTGCCTTATGCCGCTTAACTTCAGAGTTCGGATGGGATCTGGTGCTTTAGGCATAGTATGGCCGACAACAATATATAACTTTAATATTGGCTTAAATACATCGAAATTATCACTTTTCTATGCAATTTTATATGATACTATTTTCTATATCAAAGTCTCACATTCTTATTATTATTTTTTCCATATAAACTATGCTGCATTTTCATTTTATATAAATTCAATAAAAATTTGCTTGCTGCAGAAATTCACTTAATTCCTTCTTATTGCAAATAAGTTTATAAATTTAAATATGCATTTCCAACTCTTATTCAAAAAAATTAGATTCTAACTTCTTAAACAATATAGTCAATTAAAAAAGAATCTTAAAGAAATAGTTTTTTTTATGTAAGCTAAGTTGTTTTTAAGAATTTTGATTTTGACAATAAGATTATGAGCTTCGAATTTTGGCTTTTATTAGTTTTGATTTGATTTAAGAAATTACAGTCGCGATGGTAAAAAAAATTATACTCCAATGCATTAACATAAACTACTATTATTTATCTAAGTTGATTTAATTTTTCTTCTTTTTGCTAGCCTGTTGGACTTTTTTCACTGCAGCAGTAGCAATACTAACTTTCCCAGGCAATACACTAATTAAATCTGTTTCATTCATATTTTTTATAAGCTGTTTCTCAATATCAAATGCTCCATCCATATTCAACCAAGTACAAGTCATCAACCCAACTGCTTTTCCTTTTTTCAACCCTCCAGGTATGAGTTTGATTCTGTATTTATATGAATTTGTTGCAATATGAGGTGCACACATTGGAACACAAAACAAAAGGACATCATCTTTAATTGGTTGTCCAGTTAGGGAATCAGTTTCAGTTAAAGCTTTCATCTCTTCTTCACCTAATATATTTTCTTCATCTAATATATGCTTTATTTGCTTCTTTTCTTCTAATTTTTTCTCTATTTCTTCATTGTCTTTATTGTTTTCGCTATCTTCAGATTCTGATTCTTTTTTCTTATCTTCTTCTTCATCTTCTAGTAACTCGTTATCTTTATCTTCTTCTTCTTCTTCCTCAATATCTTCAGCTTTATTTTGCTTGTCTTCAGGTTGTTTTTCTATCATATGGGCGAATTTCACTTCTTTTGACCCTAGTAATTTAAGTCTTGCCTGTTTTTCTTCTTCAGTCTGAAAAGCATATTTTTCTTTGATTTTCTTTAGTTTCTTAGCCTGTCGAGCAGTAAGTGGCTTATTTTTAGTCTCAGATTTTTCCTGTTCGACAGGTTCATTTTTAACATTCTCACCTTTATTTTTACTTTTTTCCTTACCTTTTTCTTTTTCTTTTTCCTTTTCCTTTTCAACTTCTTTTTCTTTTCTTTTTTCATTTTCAACTTCCTTACCTTTTTTCTGAGGCTTTTTCCCCCCTTGCTGTGTTTTTTTCTCAAAATTTGGGTTGCTAATAGTCCATTCCTCATCATTTTCTATACCCTCAGGTATAACATCTAAAGTATTAAGAACTTCTTGTGTAACTCTTTCCCCAATATGATGAATTAATGAATTTTCATCAAGTTTGAAAAGTAAAACAATTGACATTTCCAGTTTAGATGGGTGTAAGAAATTTTTTTTCCCTCTTATCATAAAACTCCCAACAGATAAATAAAGTCCAGTTGGTGCTGTTTTTGATACTTGATGAGAATAAACCCACCATGCTGATTGGATTATTTTATTATTCCAAGCTGAGCTTAGACATACACAAAAAGTTCCAGCTTCTTCTAAGGTTTTTTGAGGGACAGTTGCAAGTGTTGGATTTTTTATTATTGTGCTACTAGCGCCATGACAGTCAGCATGGACATAAACATCTCCTTTTTTCATGTATTTTTTAACTATCATTTCGTTTTGTTGAGCATCTTTGCCTGATATTATAAGATAATTTTCTGATGATATAAACCAATTAAACTTCTCCCACCAATATACTTTACGGATTACTCTAACACCTGTGCCTAGTTTCATTTGCTGTTTTTGAAGCTCGATTTGAGCTTTTTTATCAGCTTCTTTGACTACTTTTTCAATGTGATCTTTGGTTTTAACTTCTTTTACTGCTGAAGCACGTTTGTTGTCGTAATATTCGCGTGTGTTTTGAAATGCGTTTTTCGTTATATCGACTTCTATTGTTAAGTCTTCTTCGTTCTCAGGATCTGTAAGACAAACTTCTACAAGGTTTTTTTCAAGTTTTAGTTTTTTTACTATTTTTGCATAGGGGTTGCCGCGGTGCTTTTCTTCGATAATCATTCTAAACAACTCATTCCAGTTAACACCTGTAGCAAGGCAGTTTTTCAAAATTGTAAAAAGACTATCAAGTTCAAAAATATAATTCTCAATCACCCTAGCTTTCCTTTCTGAACTTATCTGATCATCCTGTAATGCTTTAAGCCTTCTCTCCTGATCTTCTTCAATTTTATTTTTTTTCTTCCATATTTCCTTTTCTTGTTTCTCCTGATTAACATCAGATTTTTGTTTTTCAACAACTGAAAAAAACAAATCCACCGCTTTGTCAAAATTATCCAAAATCTCAATTTTCTCAGCATTATACTGAGCAAAAGCTATAGGTGAAAACTCCATATAATTCTTAACCTCTCCTTTTATATCAAAAGTTAAAACTCCTTTACTTTCCCCTCTGTCTATCATATTAACAATTTCATGAGCGATTTCAATAGCTTTAACAAGCATTTCAAAATTAATATTCTCAACTTTCTTATTAAATCCAGTAAACCCTGCTAGTTTTAAACAATGTTCAGCAAAAGGAAAATGCATATAAGGCTCAATGTTTGTTAAAATTTGTTTTAGATTCATACCTTTTTTCATTCTTTCGGTATTACCAAGTAAATTTTGTAACTTAACTTCAAGATCAGTCCTGTCGATAATATCAACAAAAGTTAATCCGGCTGCATGCAAAAAAGGATAGATTTCGCCTTTAGCATATTTTACTTCTTCTTCAAATGTGTGACTCCTTAGTAAAGCTAGGATCATATAGTTCTGGTCTGTGAAAAGTAGATTTCCTTGTGCATAGAGTTCGAGAATGATATGAAAAGTTTCTTCTCCTGAAGTAAATGCAAAGTCTATAACACGATCAATACCAAGTTGTTCTATTTTTATTAATCTTCTTGCCCTTAAATGCTTTCGGAGCTTAGCTATAAATGGTGATGGCGCTTGGGGTTTTTCTCTAGCAAAACTTGTCGTATGCAATCGTATCCCAGGTTCCATAAGCAAATGAGCTTTAGAGTCCGGTTTTGACAACTTGAAAATGAAAAGTTTTGGTGAGAGGTCATAAACATTAGCTAGGCGAAGACCTACAAGGCTTTGAAGCTCTTTCACCTCAGCCCGTATATCAACAGATGACATTCGACTTTTCATATAAATAATTATGAATAACAGCACCATAGGAAAGAACTTTACATGTGAAATATGTGAAAAGACTTTTTTAGACAAATCAAAACTTGCTAGGCATTCTTTAGTCCATACTAAAGAAAAACCTTTCAAATGCACATATTGCCACAAACTCTTTTCTCTTGATTACAATTTAAAAACACATTTGCGAGTTCATAGTGGAGATAAACCTTTTATATGTAGAGTTCCTGGGTGTGGAAAGAGATTTTCTCAAGGTAGTAATATGAAAGTGCATGAAAGATCACATATTCGAACTGATAGAAGAATGTCTTCATCTAAGGAAAATGTGAGTATTGAAGAAGTTCCAAAACCTGGAGAGTTAATATTTGATGAGATATGTCGAGAGATTACACAAAGCAGTAGTGTTTCTACTTCGTTAAAGTCTGAAGAGACTAAACCTTCTGATAAAACGGATACTTATGAAAATACTTATGATGATTGTAAAGAAACATCCCCGTTCTATGAAAACTTATTTGTTTTCTCTTATTTAGAGTTTTAAAGCTTTTTCAATGTAATTTGACATAACTAATTAACTTAGATGATTTAGTTTAAAAGTAGTATTTTTTTTATTTTCTTGTTAAAACTGTTTTACTTGAGGAAGGATGAAGTATTCTTTGTAGAATGTTTTGATAGGTATTGGGAGATGAAATAGGGTAGAGGATTATGGATTTTATTGCTAGCTTTTGAAGATAGGTTCTTGTCGATAATGATAAATAGGGATACTTTTTGGATATTAATGGCTATTTTATTTAAAATCAACTTGGGCATATGATAATTAATGATGTATATGCAAAAGGTTTTTAATAAAATACTATGTTCAAGATTATCTTTGAAGATATGATAATATAAGAGTTAAGATTTAAGAACTTTTTCTGATAAATAAAGTAGTGATATTATAAATCGCATATTTTCTATTTAAAGATAAAAGCTTTAAACCACAGGCGCATACTTGATTGTATTATTCTACTCAGTATAATATCATTCTATTATCATCTTGAAAAATTATCATAACAGGAAACTTTTAACCATTTGCTGTTATTATCAATAAAACCTTATTGTTTTTCCATATCTAGTAGTTTAGATTCCTTTAATTCTTGATGTACTTTTATAACCAATATGTCAACCTGCTCTTTGCTTCCTATTCAAATCGCGTTTCATCAAAATTGATTCATAGCATATTATTTTTATACTAAAATCGATGTAAAATAAGTATGAGCTTTTTAGTAAATTTTTTTTTGAAAATATTTTTTATCTATTCCCACTACAATCTTAATGATAAATAACAGTCAGTTTTATATATTTTTAAATATATTTACATGCAAAAAATATATAGTATAGAGTGAACCATTTTAGGCAAAATATTATCCTGCCTCATCTCAATTCAAATTTTCACTTGATGTCTTTTTGATGTAATATATAGTTTTTTTAACACAATTTTCATCATAAACTGATCATTTTATTCTTCAAAAACTATTAAGATTGCTTTTGATTCTATGATTGTGTTTTACACTGAGCAAATTACACAATTAATCTCATTGTCTTGAGTTGTTTTAAGATATGATATTAAAGCATGATCAATGAGTATCTATATTGTTTCAGCCATATTCAAAACTCGAAAAGATATCAATCCTAATTCTGACGTCAGAAAGAAAAATGTCGCAATCCTATAATAAGCCCACACAAATCATAGAAGCACAAAAAGATAATAATTTAAGTAAGATTAAAAATAATCACTTAGATTATGAAAGAAAAAATATTCTCTGATATATTGGTATAAGTATAGAAAACTCAAAGCTAATTTCATATAGTGTGACCATGTAATGCAAAGATTTCACAGTATTTTTTGTATTTACAATTTTTATGTGTTTTTTTTAATATTTTTATAGAGAAAACCTTATGATTTATTCTTAAAAGTTCTTTATATCTTACTTTTATCTCTAGCTATACTGAAAAAAAAAATTTCCCTTTATTTTTGTTATGATTAAATTTGATATTTAAGGTGTTATTTAAGATATTTAGATTAGTTTTTTATAATTACTAATAAAAAACTGCGCTGATTTCACAGCATAATATCAGGCAAGGTGAGAAATGAAAAACATAGTATGAAAAGTAGTTTATAAAGATTAATTATTATTGTCTGCCATATTATACCTTAAGCACTAGATAAAATTCTAACTCTGAAGTTAAGAGGCACAAGGATAATACTTGGGTATGAGACCGCTTGGAATCTTGTGCTTTCAAATAAAAATTTTTATTTAGATTTTATATTTACTTGTCCTTTAAATTATGAATTTACAGTGAAGGGGATGAGAAAAAAAAATGTTAAAATATTATCTTTGCATATTTTTATTGTAACTTATAACAAAAATTTTGTATGGAAATATTTTTATAGGATAAGATTAAGATTTTTTCAAGTCTTAAGAATTTAATCATATTATATGTTTAAAACTAATTAAATAAAGCTAGTTAATATTATTCTATTAAATTAAGTTGGGAGATTGATTTAGAAAAATTNTTTAAAACTAATTAAATAAAGCTAGTTAATATTATTCTATTAAATTAAGTTGGGAGATTGATTTAGAAAAATTAATTCGGAGGTTTAAGTGTAATTTTTAGCAGGTAGCAAATTATATATTCGAATAAAAATCTGTGAATAATATATTTTGTAAATATTTCCTTCAACAAATATGCTCATTTCAAAAATCTATTAAAAATTTCACATAACATAGCAAGATCTTTAAAACCTCATATCAAAATCAAATAACCTTTATATCAAATAATTATCTAATAAATCAACCAACTTAATACCCCATAATTAAAAAACACATTCAATACCCATTTAAACAACTCTCCTATAAAATCCATCTATTCCAAAAATGACCTCAAAAAATCATCCTTTATCATTCTCGAAATAATCTCTCCAGCATTTTCCTATTATTTCCTAACTCTTCATATAAAAACAAACCAAAATCAAAAAATCTTAATTATACCTTTTATTCCCACTTTTCTAAACTCTAATATCAAAATTTTCTAAAATCATCCAACAAAAAAAAGCACAGTCCATAAATTCAATCTTTTATACCTTTATAACCTCAAGGGTACCTTTTATACCAATATAAACAAAAAATAAGCAAAAAGTATTTAAGCAGATAAAATTAATGGCGGATCAAAGTAATTCAGATTACCAGCGCCTGCCAAATACCCCTGGTGAGAATTCAAATACGAACTCATCTCAGACTAAGTCCCGACAGTTTACTTTCGGTCAAGAGTTGAAAAAAAGTCCTTTTATCAACAATGAAATCAAGACTTCCAAATACACTATTCTCACCTGGGCACCAAAAAGCTTGTTCATGCAGTTCTTACGAGCTGCCAACATTTACTTCTTAATAACTTCCATAGTAACCTGCCTTCCTTTATCTCCTAAAGACCCAGTTTCTCAGGTAGCCACCTTTGCCATGGTCTTAATTTTCACTATGTTCAAAGAAGCATATGAAGACTATTTCCGTCACAAACAAGACAACTATGAAAACAATCGTCCTATCCATAAACTTGATAAACTCAAACAAGACTTAGTTTTAATCCCAAGCGAGCAAATTAAAGTTGGAGACATTTTATGCATAAAAGATAACGGAGCCATCCCAGCTGACTTAGCTTTATTATCTACATCCGATAAACGTGGAATTGCATTTGTCAATACAATGAACCTTGATGGTGAGACTAATCTTAAAGATAAAATCGCATTAGAATCTACAGCATCATTATCAGATCAAGTTGAATTATCCAGTTATTCTGGGATAATTGAATGTGATTTACCTAATGAAAACTTAAACTCATGGAAATGCACATTAAAAGATGAAAATGGGCCAAAACCTCTTGGTATGAAGCAGCTTTTGCTTCGTGGTTGTGTTTTAAAAAACACAGAATACGCTTATGGGATTGTTGTTTATACTGGGCCTGAAACGAAAATTGTCCTTAATTCAAAGCCAGCACCAACAAAAGTTAGTAATGTTTTAAGGCAAATGAATATGATTTTGTATTCAATTTTTATTTTACAGCTTATCATTTGTTTAATTTTTGCTTTGTTTGGGTATTATTGGAATGATAAAGATGGTGTTAAACATCGTTATTTGGTTTTAGAGAAATTTGATAGTTTATGGGATGTTGTTGAGAGCTTTGGAACTTTTTTTGTTGCATATTCAACTTTGATTCCTATATCATTGTATGTTGCACTTGAAATGGTGAAATTAGGACTTGCGTTTTTTATTAACAATGATATTGATATGTATTATGCTCAAGATGATAGAAAAGCGAATTGTAGAACATCTGATCTTGTTGAAGAACTTGGACAAGTTGAGTTTGTGTTTACTGATAAGACTGGAACATTGACTAGTAATATTATGGAATTTCGTAAGTGTTCAATTGGTGGGGAAATTTATGGATGTGGAGATAGGAGAATGGATATTATTGGTGTTGGTCAAGATACTAGACCAGCTGAGATTATGAAGAATAAAGACCATAAGAGTTATAATGAAGTGAAAGATTTCTTTAATTTAATGGCTGTTTGTCATACTGTTTTCCCAACAGAAGATACTAAACGTCCATCAAGAAGACAATACCAAGCTTCATCCCCTGACGAATTAGCATTAGTAGACGGAAGTGCTGATATGGACTTTGTGTTCTGGGAAAGATCTGATGCAAAAGTCAAAGTCAAATGTTTAGGTGCATCAAAAGAATGGGAAATCCTCGCTGAAATTCCATACAACTCCACAAGAAAGCGTATGTCATTAATCGTCCGTAATCCAGATACAAAAAAACTTATCCTCATGAGCAAAGGTGCCGATACAATCATGATCCCACTCCTCTCTTCAAAAGAAAAGCCAAAAGTTGAAATCCTTGAAGACCATCTACACAAATTTGCCTTAGAAGGTCTAAGAACTTTAGTCATGGCTCAAAGGGTGCTTAAAGAGTCTACATTTGAAGAATGGAAAGTCCAATGGGATGAAATCAGTTTATCCATGGATGCAGACAAAGATGAGCAACTAGAAAAGCATGGGGCAAAACTTGAAAAGCGTCTAAAACTAGTTGGAGCATCAGCAATAGAAGATAAACTCCAAGATGGTGTCCCTGAAGCAATAAAATTCATAATGTCAGCATCAATACGTGTATGGATGTTAACTGGTGATAAACAAGAAACTGCAATAGAAATAGGAAAATCATGTAATCTTATCCAACCATCAATGACATTAGTCGACTTAAGTTCCAAAAGTCAAATGGAATTCGCTGCTCTTATCGGCCATTATGTTATAAAATTCCAACTTGCTAATAAAACTGTTGATGAAGTTTTATCATATAAAAAACAAGTCACTGAAAAAATTAGTATCGTCATTGATGGACCAACACTTGCTATGGCACTTAATAAAGAATTTGGATATAGGGAAAATTTCTTTAAACTTGGAATACTTTCTGATTCATGTATATGTTGTAGAGTATCACCTGCACAAAAAGCACAAGTTGTTGAACTTGCTAAAGAATATGGACCATGGATAACTTTAGCTATTGGAGATGGGGCTAATGATGTTAGTATGATACAATCTGCTCATATTGGTGTTGGTATAGCAGGTAAAGAAGGTGCTCAAGCTGTTCAGTCTTCAGATTATGCACTTTGTCAGTTTAGATATTTACAAAAACTTCTTTTGGTACATGGAAGATGGGGTTATAGAAGGATATCTTTGTTTATTTGTTATTATTTTTATAAGAATGTCGCTGTTGTGTTTTGTGAGGTTTGCTATGCATTTTTCAATGGGTTTAGTGGGCAGATTTATATTTTAGATATGCTGACTATGATGTTTAATGCTGTGTGGACCAGTTGGCCTTGTATGCTAACTTTTATTTTAGAACAGGATTTGAATGCTAAGGACTCTTTTAAATACCCTGTTGCATATCAGGCTGGACAAAAAAGGCAATTATTTTCATATAAAATTTTCTGGGAATTTATGATTTTAGCGATTTGGCATGGATTTATAGCTATTTTCTTACCTTTTGCTGCAATGTCACAAGCTGTGGATATTGATGGAAGAGATACAGGGCTTTGGTGGGTAAGCACATTATCTTTTACTTTGATTATTCATATCATAACGTTTAAAATGCTTATGATGAGCACTTATTGGAATAAATATAGTCTTATTGGTGTTATTGGAGGATTCTTTGTCTATTATGCGACTATTGTTTTACTTAATATGGCTCCAGTTGCCTCACTTATACAACCAGGTTTGAATCAACTATTTTATTCTTTGATGTCGAAGCCTAAAGCTTGGATTGCTATATTCTTTGTCCCTATTATAGCTTTACTTCCTGATTATGTCCTTATGACTTGGAATAAAATTTTTAACCCCAATCCAGTTGATACTTTGATTGTTATGAAGAGTAAAGAAATGGAGGCGAAGAAGGAAAAAGGGAAAAAAGTTCAGGCTGAAGAGAACTTGACGAAAAAAGATCAAGTTGAAGAGAACTTGACGAAAAAAGATCAGTAGATGTTAGGCTTTTAGGTATTTTAATAGGAAATATTGATTGAAATATGGAATTTTAGGAGATGAGAAGGGTTTAGGTTTTTTTGTTGTTGAGTTTTTTAAGGGTTTTTAGGATTAGCTATAGGGTTTTTTTGGTATAGGATTTTAGGATTTTTAGTACCATGTTGGATTATAATAAATATGTGATGATAAATGAGACTAGAGGGGATTCTCGATGAAAGCACTCCGAGTCATAGTTAGGCTGATTTATATTTGAAATAGTGATGAAAATATTCACGACGGTCATCTGAAAATGATGAATTAATCGTAGACTGATTTATAGTTATTAATTTTTCTAAGCAAAAATTGCTTGCAGAAATATTTTTTTGCTGGTTGCATTAATAGATGGGTTGATAAGTATTTGCTATTATTCTAGTGTACATAATTTGTTAATCACATAAATAATCTTAACCCTAAATAGTACAAATAAACTTTGAAAAATAAGTCTTTCCCTAAACAACAGTTAATACGATCCATACAAGTAAAAAAAATAATTCAAAATTTATAAAATTTAACATCATAATAAAACCCCTAAACCAAACCTTATCATCACTTATAAATCTTAAATCCTAAGTTTTAAAATACGATAAATACATATTAAAAAAAAATCTCATAATCTCTAATAAACCCTAAGCATAATATATCAAAATATCCTAAAATCTTCTCTAAAATAATTTTAAACACATTTTCAATCCACACACAATAACCCAACCTAAATTTTATTCTATTATTCATCCAAATATCCTAAAATATCCTACCTTAAAGTCTAAAACCTACCAAAATAACAAAAATGGATTGGGAAAACATAGGCATAGACTCCGACCTAGCCCGTGCAGTCAGAGAAAACTTCGGGTTTAAATCTCCGACTCCAGTACAAAAAGCTGGTATTCCTCATTTCATAGGAAACAAAGACATTTGTGTGGAGTCCTGTACAGGATCAGGAAAGACTCTAACCTTTTTATTACCAATCTTCCATAAACTCATAAAAAGTGGCTTTCCAAAATGTGTATTTGCCCTTATTATATCCCCTTCAAGAGAATTAGCAAATCAAACATATGAAGTCGCTGAAAAATTGTCAAAAAATTTCCCTTTAGCAAGTCTTCAATGTTTAATTGGAGGACATTCTAGAGAAGATGATATTTTCCAAATGGCTACTTTTGATAAAAATATAGTCATAGGAACTCCAGGGAGAATTGCAGATTTGTTAGAAGCTGGAGATGTGAATTTTAAAGAAGTTGAAATATTGATTCTAGATGAAGCTGATAGATTATTAGATATGGGTTTTAAAGAGAAAATCACGTGGATTATAGAAAGTTTACCTAGACAAAGGAGGACTGGGTTGTTTTCAGCGACTATGACAACTGATGTGCAAAGTTTGATAAAAGCAGGACTAAGAAATCCTATATATATCAATGTAAAAGTGACTAAAAATGACACAAATCACTCTCAAGCTTTACCTAAAGGTTTGACAAATTATTACTCAATATTCCCGACGTATTTAGAAAAACTACCAGCATTAGCGAGATTTCTATATAAAAACCCAGACAAAAAGGTTATTGTATTTTTCGCAACTTGTGCAAGCACAAACTTTTACTTGTATGTTTTAGAACGATTAGAAAAACTTGGAAACTTGAAATTTTTCAGGCTTCATGGGAAAATGAAACAAAGCCAAAGAGAAAAAATATACAAAGAATTTTCTGAAGCACCTTGCGCTGTGTTGTTAACTACTGATCTTATTGCTAGGGGGATTGATTTTCCTGATATCAATTGGATAGTCCAATTCGACCCACCACAAAACCCTGATTTTTTTGTCCATAGAATCGGGAGGACAGCAAGGGCTAATAGAGAAGGAGATTCAATGCTATTTTTAACTAAACATGAAGAAACTTATATAAATTACCTTACAATGAAGAATATCGAATTTAGTAATATCAAACTAAAAAGGTTTAAGATTCTAGATAAACTTAAAGACATTGTTCTTGAAGATAGAGAAGGATATGAAAAAGCTCAAGCAGCGTTCGTAGCTTATGTTAGGTATTATAAAGAGCACAATTTGAATTATATCTTTCAATTCAAACATCTGGAGTTAGGGTTTTTGGCACAAGGTTTTTGCTTATTGAGGCTTCCAAGAGTTTCTGAAATTCTTGGGAAGAATATTGAGAATTTCGAACAATCAGAAATAAACCCTGATGATATTGCTTATAAAGATCCACAAAAAGAAGAAAGGAGGCAGAAATTACTTATAGAAAAAGAGGAAATGATTGCTAGGAAAAAAGAGATTAAGATAAAGGCGCTTAGAGATAAGAAAGGGCAAAATAAGAGGAAAAGAAGTAGGAGTGAGAAAAGAGATGCTAAAAAACAGTCGATGGTAGAAGATTTTGATGAACTTGGTAGAGAAGAAAGCATTATAAGTAAAATTAGAAAAGGGAAGATGAATAGTGAGGAAGTAAAAAGTTATATTGCTGAAAACCCACACATAAAAACTTTGTTTAGAAAGAAAAAACATTAACCATAGCTTCTAAAATAATCTAAATCTTTTTCAAACATTCTGATTTCCTATGACAACAAAAAAATATTAAAAAAATTCAAATTTTTATCTAGTACACGCTAACAATAAGCTATAATTAATGAAAGCCTCAAGCGGGATAATTCTAAACATATTTGAAACCCAAATAGACTCTAATGCTTGCGATTTGACGAAAATGAACTTATATATCTTAGTCACTCACGGTAACATCGAACTATCAACAAAATCGATCTCAGTTGCAGATTGTCATCCTAAATGGAACCAAGTTTTCTATTTAGAACGCCAATGTGACAAAATCGAATTCACCCTATACCACAAACCTCTTCTATTAAAAGAAATTCCCTTAGGTTCCTGTGTACTTTTACTTCAAAACCAGAACGGCTGGGTGCATTTGCTCAAAGATAAACAAAAAATCGGTTCACTCAAACTAAGCATATCCAACGAAATCCTCCCATTAGATACCTTTGACATACAAGACCTCTACCACAAAAAACTCTCAGAAATTCAAATCTTAAAAAACAAAGTCTTAACATACAGACTTAAATACAAACAAGAAAAAACTGACTTCACTAAAAAAAAACCAAACAAACTAAATGATCTAATAAACATCCTAAAATCTGAACAAGAAAACTATCTAAAAACCTTAGAAGAAGTTAATGAAAAAAAAAATAACCTAAAAAAACAAGAAGAATTTATATTAAAAGAAAAAGATAAACTTATACAAGAAAGAGAAAGACTTCGATGCGATGAGTTGGAGATAAGGAAAAATACTTTTGGATTGCAAAATGACTTTGCTGAACTTCAACGTGCAGGAAATAAATTGTCATTGCAAGAAAAAATTTTTAAAGCATCACATAGGAATTCGAAAAGTGAAGGGAGAAATTCAGGACTTCCTACTAGTCCTTATAGCCGAGCTAAGACTAATGCTGGAATTCCTAATTCAGTTTCAAGTTTTATTTTGTAGCTAAGAAGTGTAAGTAAATAATTTTGTCTAAATTGGACTAATGCCTTTTTCTTTAAGGTCATTTTCTAGGTTTTTTACTTGTATGAACTTACTGAATATCTCTTCTTGCTTTTTACGAACATTGTATTCACTTAGTTCATATAGGATAGCACCGAGAATTAAAGTGAGTTCGCTTTTAGGTTTGAGAGCTCTTTGGATGAAATTCTTTATCTCGTATCTTCGGTCTTTGGTTAGTCGTCGAAGGAATGATGTAAAGACCCCTCTCATTTATATAATTGTTTAAGATAAAGCTAGATTATGGATTTAAATAAGTTTTTAGTCATTTGAGGTATGGATAAAAAATCATATACCCATCATATAAAAAACCTATCCTCCTATTCACATCACTTCATCCCAACAAAAACCTCCTAAACCATATCCAGCCAAAAAAAATCTACTTAAAATCCAGCATAATTACTGACAAAAAATATAAGTTTCTAAAAGTTTTCTCCCTCCCTGGTTTTTCATCTTCTTTTTCAGCACTTTTTTCACTCCTTTCACCTTCTTCTTCTTAACTTGAGGAAAATTATGTTTCATTAATCTCACAGTTTTATCCCTCTTAATCTTATTCTCCATAATCCTTTCTTCTTCATTCCTAAGAAAATTCGACAAACTAGGATTTGGTTGCAAAAATGGAAAAAAATTATAAGTTGATTTATTTCTTGATGTACTCGATAAATTAAATCCATTTGGTTTTGCAGCTCTTGGTGAAGAAAAATTTAATGATGGCGTTGCTGATTTCCTTGATTTTGTATCTAAAGAAGGTGTATAATCGATATTTTTTATAACTCGATCTGTTTCTTTTGGTTTTTCTTCTTTAAGATTTTCTAGAACTGGAGTTATTAAGTCTATATTGCCTAAAGTGCTTATTCTTACTGACCTTCGACGAAAACTTTTTTTTGATTCTCCAGAGAGAAATTTTGACACGAAGTTGATGAAGATATTGGCAGATGATGCTTTATTTTGAGAGATTTTTAGTGGACTTTCGGGTTCTGGCTCTTTGATGATGGATGGAAGTCTGCTGGAAGGGGTGTTTTTGTACTCATTTTTCATGATTGTAAGTTTTTCAAGACTATCTGCATCTAGGCCTTTGTTTTGAGCTATGACTCGTGGGTGGACAACTTTTATCTGTGACACAGTCAAAATTATTAGATTAAACTGCCGATCAACAAGAAAATCATAGTTCATCCTAATCAAGTTTTTATCAAGAGCATTTTCTATAATATTAGTCAAATATTTACTCAAAGCCGTAGTCAAATATATATAATTAGTATCTTTTATAGATATATCTGAAAAACACATATCCTTCCTATAAACCCTACTAGCTAATCCTTCCCCATCATACTTAAGTTCTAATGAGTAATAAACATTGAATTCATGATGATATTCTTGAAGCATATAAAGTTCTTTAAGATTAAGCATTTTAATATCTTTTCTAATAATTTCTTGTACTTCAGTAACATAAAGCACTTTTCTTGTTAGAGGGAAAGTTGCATATGCAACTGGTTTGATAATTTCAGAGGATTCATGGAGATGCGATTTTTTTGTAAGGTATTTTTTAAGCACATCACGAGCAGTTTGGTTTCTACAGGATACTGAGACTATATAACCATCAGAATTTGTCGTAAATGAACTATCGATTTGATCTGATTTTAGGAATGATACATCTAATATTTTTATCCTTGCTTTAACCTTTGCAAGTTCTGTTAGTAGCCAAAAGTACTTTTTTTCCTCAAACATGATATAATGTACAAATGTTAATATCACTAATCAAATACACTTAGATTTAAAATATGCTTCGAATTTTATCTAGTTATAAAACCTATAAAACTTTAACTGAAATAATCTCATCTGCTTCATCTTAATGAAATTGTTTTCAAGTCATATCAATTGCATATAAAAAACACAAAATATTTTCATTATATAATACAAAATTACATTTCGCCATATCTTATCCCTGGCATAAGTGACAACTCTTCTACACCATCTTTAATATTTTGGAATTTATATAAGTTACTATCAAGTAAAAAACTTTATTAGTTTAAAAATCAAAAGTTATCATCAGCAATACTGATTCTGCTTAAAAGTTTATTATCAAAAAATAATTGATTTATTAGAACTAACTGAAGAAGATCTATTATATTTATTACTTTTAGAGTATATACCACAACTCATACTTTAATAGGCTTTAAGTTTAGACTTTTCAAATTTTCATATAACTTTTTTGTTGATTTTTTAGGTATAATAATATGATGAATTTTGATAAGATTATTTACAATGTTCCAATTTATTTTAGGTATCTAAGAAAATTTTATTATCTTCTCTGGCTGTTGGGAAATATTAGATTTTTTAATTCAGTCCAACTTAGTTCTTATTATTTTGGTAGGTAAATATAGAGAGAAATCGATTAACAATAGCATAATAGAGAATAAAATTATGTTTTCTTGAATACCTAATGCTTTGTAATAGATTCACAAAGCTGATGATGAATAATCTATTTCAATTAGAGATATAATATTTTAATTATAATATAGGAATATATCTATATAAACATACACAATTGCATATCAATTTGAATCTTATAAAATGCGAAGTTTTCAAATGATGTAATTGTAATTATTCTAAAAAAATAAAAAAACATTTAATCACTATCCATATCTAATAAATAACAAAAACTATTATTTTATCTCACTCATTCTCTTTTATAAATAATAAAGTCTATTTTTACTAATCTTCAAATAATTTTTTTACTTACTAAATCATAAAGACTTATCCAAATCATCATAAAATCCATAATTTATTAATTTCATTAAAATCAATCATGATTAGTATAAATTATTTCAATATCCATAGCAAACACATCTAAATTCTACAAAATCTAAACTAATTAATCACTTAGTTTAAAATATAAATAATTTTCTTAAGCAAAGGAAATTAAGAAATATTTATACAATTTCTTGTTTATAAAAGTATAAAAAATCCTAAACCTAATATTTTTTATCACCAAAATAATGGTTATTAACTATCTAGCTAATAATACGTGGCGAGTTAGGCTGTTTAGCATCAGTTGGCTGAAGCATATTCGTTAAAATTTCTTTAGTATACCTCAACCTCTTCGTCATCTCCTTATTTCCGCTTTCCATGGCAGTAGCCAAAGGAAATACTGCTATAGTTCCTCTTTTATCAATATACACAACTTGTTTAGTCCCACTACAAAGCATAATTTCAGACTTATCCTGAAAATAGACCTGAACCACTTTATTACTAAGTCGAAAAATTATAGCATGTGAAGTTGTGAGCCATTTCTTAATAAACGTCAAAGGTGTTTGAACATCATTAATCTGATCCTGTATTGCCAAATGTTTCCTAAAATGTTGCAACAAAGTAACTTTTTTCTGAAGTTCTGAAGGATACGCAGCCAAAGTATGCGTAGTCATTTCCTCTTCAGTATTAGCAGCAGTTCTAGCCAGATATTGAATATTTAAATTCGAAGGGTCTCCAACAATTTTCGTTGAATCATTAAAAAAAACTCCAGGGGAACCATTAGAAAGCATATACCCCAATCCATATTTATTCGAATAATCAACCCATTTTTTAACCCAAATAGTAGGTCCATCAGGTGTTAAAGTATAAGCTGATGATGTGGCAACTTTTTTTGTATTTGACCCTGAACCAGATGCTGACCCAGCAGAATCACTTCTTTCTCTAGTCCTTCTAACATCTTTAGGTGTAAATCTTCCTGTATCTTTTTTTTCTTCTTCAGAACCATGTTGTTGAGATGATGAACGTGAAGGTTTATTTAATGGATCATCTCGTCCTCTTGATTGTGGTCTTGCACTATTATTAGCTGATTTTTCAAATTGTCTCATATAAGATGATGATGGGGGAACAGCTAAAGTACTTGTTGGAAGAAGTTTGGGTATACCGTTTTTAGTGAAAAATAAATGGTTCATCATATCATCAATTGTTGGTCTTTCTGCAGGATCTGTAACTAATATTCTTGATATAAGGTCTTTTGCTTCATCTGATATATTCACATTTTCTGGGAATGTATACGCATTCATTTTTATACGTTTATAAGTTGTCTTAACATCATTTGTCTCAAAAGGGGGTTTTCCTATAAGCATTGTATACATCAAAACTCCAAAACTCCACACATCAACTTCATATGAATGACCAGTTCTACCTTCTAATATTTCTGGTGCTATATAATTCGGTGTACCACAAATAGTCCTTTTTCTCTCACCTTCAAACTCTAATTTTGCTGCAAGGCCAAAGTCTCCCATTTTAATTTCCATTTTCTCACTAAGAAATATGTTCCCTAATTTTATATCTCTGTGAATAACTCTATGTGAATGCATATATTTTAATGCTGATAATACTTGCATTAAATAACATTGGACTTCAAGTTCAATAAGCCGTTTTCTTCTTCGAACTAAATCATTCAAACTTTGATTTGTACATAATTCAAGCATAATGTAAACATTATTATCATCTTCGAAGAAGTGCTCAAATCTGACGATGTTTGTATGATGTAATGATCGATGAATTTTTATTTCACTCATGAGCTTTTGTCTTGCTCTTGCTTTGGTTAAGGCTGCTTTTTCTAGGATTTTTCCTGCTGTGATTTGCTTTGTGTCGATACACATGAACTCGTAGACCTTTGCAAATCCGCCTTTACCTAGAAAACGACCTTTTGAATAACGCTTTATTGCTGTTTCGCCGTTGACTTTGGTTATTTTTTCTTCGACGATTTGCCCGTCTGCCGACATTTATACCATTAATGCAGAGATTAGAATAGTTAATAAGTTCAATTTGTATTTACATGGTAAAAAATGAGTTAAAGGCTATAAGAGAAAATTATGGCGTATAAATTATTAAGGGTATTTTTGAAATTTGTTGGAGAATTTGCTTGGTTTTTTGTTGTGAGGGTTGATATTTTGGGAAATTGATTAGGGGTTGCTTTAGTGGGATTTTTGATAGGATTAAATTTTAGGAAATTGTGTGAGGGATGTGGGGTTGAGAATTGACTTGGATTTAGATGATGAGGATTTTTTTTTTAATATAAAATTTGGATGAAAATAATTTGTAAAAACTGTTGGGTTAATGTTTTGGCTTGGGGCTTTGTGATTTTTGATGGCAGGATTTTGGATTGGGATATTTCTTTGATGTTGAGACTTGGTATTTAAAATAATACNGATTTTTTTATTTGGATAAAAAAAATAATACATCAGCAAAAAAAAATCATAAAAGTTTAATCCATCTGTTAAAATTCAAGCTAAACACTTACAAGTTGCAGTATAATTTAAAATATCATGAATCATTGTCACAATTATTTACCCTATAAGATTAGAATTATGTATTACGATTATCATAATGAAATTTTTATTTTCATCTTAGAAAATTTTTAATCCTTAATGCTCTAAAAACATCAAATTCAATAGAAAACTTAAAATCCCTAAAAATTAAATTATCATAAAGTTTTTATCATAAAAAAATACTAACGATCTCCTATATTAAAAATTTAAACTAAGTATAAAACATATCTTATATATCATCTTATGTATTTTATAAATAATATCTGAATATCTTATATAATTAAAGATATCATACTATAATATCTTATCTAAAGGTCCGAGTTTTTCTTTAAACCTTTCTTATTATTTGCTCTTTTTGTATCACTAGACTTGTTTTTTTCTTTATCACTAATACTAAGTATCTCCATCAATATATCCTCATCTTCATTATTCTCTATAATATTATTCAAATCTTCACAATCACCATCTTTAAAAGATATATTACTCATATCAAAAATTTCTAGTTTTTCTCTTAGTATCCCATCAACAAATGATGTTATATCATCAAAATTCAATGTCCCAATCAATCTTGCACCTTTTTTCTTATTAGTTATAAAAACCCCAAGATTTGGTAAAGATATTTCTGATATGCCAAAATATTCTCTTAATTCATATTGACAAATCCCATCTAAAATAACGAAATTTACGGGGAGTTTTCGTATTTCCATGCTATCTTTTATGTTTTTAAGGGTTTTATAAGCTTTAGATTGAAAGGTTTTATTTGTGATTTCTCCAGGGAACATGCCGATTAGGCAAAGACCTGGTTTTTTAAGGCATTTTAATGAGAATGATGTGGAAGTTGTTATTATTTCTATGTGTTCTTGGTCTTCTTCTAAGATTTTATTTTTGTGATTGTTTAGGAATATTGGAATTGCCTCTTGGTCAATAAAGTAGTAGAGACTTCGATAGTCATCAAATTTTCCAGTGTATTCAATAAATTTCATGTCTTCAGTATTTTCAGTTTTGGCAAAAGCTATGATAGAAGGGTAGTTTTTTATACTAAAAACAGATAATGAAGTTTCTCGAGGTTTTTTAAAATTTCCAAACTTGACAAACTCTTTAAAATTATCTTCAGATGACAATGCTTTAAATTGCAAATTAGGATTCCCATCTGCTATTAATATAATCCCCACTTTAAACTCTTCATTTACTGCATTAATGAATTTTTGTACTGTATTTTCTTGTATAAAAGTTATATCATAATGAAGTTCTCTTGAAAGTTCATCCTCTAAATTTTTTCTACTATCAAAAATAAGTTCAAAGCTTTTCCTTTTGCTATTCATTGGAAACACCCGTATTGATGGATATTTTTTAACCCCAATTTCCTGACACACTTCAAACTCTTCTTCAGCTTTACAATTAAAATTAGCTAATTTCACAATCCCATTATAATCTTTTTTTATATCCTCCCACTCAGGTGATGCTTTATCCTTAAAAAAATGCACCAAATACAATCCACTATTATTCAAAACATATTTCCCATAGTTCCCAGCATTCAAATCCACAATAGGAAACTGATTAAATTTATTATCATCTCCAACTTCAGTCTTATAAGTAAAAAACTTCTTAGCTTTTTGTGGCCTTCTTTCATTAGCCTTATATTTATCCAAAAATCTTGAAATCTCATCAAAGTCATTATTCCCTTCAAATTCAATAACATCATCCCCTTCAACAACAATTAGCATAGGAAACTTTTTAATTCCATAATCTCTAATCAATAAAGTTTGATTTTGCCATACAACTCCAAACTCAAAACGATCTCTATATTTAGAACTAAGTCCTCTAAATATAAGTGGAACTTTATCTTTATTTGTAAAAAGTAAAACTTTATTACCTTCTTGGGCAAGAAATTCTTCATTTGAAGATACATTTATAAAATCTCCTAAATAAGGGATGTTTTCATTAAAAAAATTGCTTATGTCTTTTAATGTGATTTTACCTTGATATGGTCGTTCATGAATTAATGGTTTACTTGTATATGGATTTATACCACCTGGAATATAAGCTTGAAATGCTGGAAGGCTATTCATAATATTGTTATTACATAAATTTTCTTCACGTTCACAACTTATTGCTAAGAAAACTATATAGTTAGTATATTTAGGGACTAAATCTTCTAGAACTTTGCTTAAAATAATTGACCCTGTTGAGAATTCATCGTGTATAATTGTCATGATCATGTAATCAGGATTTTCTAATATTGGGCTTAGATCTTTTGATAATATATGCTGGATTTCATTAGGAGAAGTAAATAGTCCTGATGATAATGATAAGTAAGATAAGAGGATTAGGAGTATACGTGGCATTATTTTATAAATGGAATTAGTCAGGAAAAGTTTGGTGAGAAGAATATTTGTAATTGATGATGATAGGAATATTTGGTTAAGAGATTTTAAGTGGAAAAGAGATGTTAGGATAATTGTGTTGATGATTAGGATGTTAAGTGAATTTAAAGGATGAAATTAAAAAAGTTTGGAATTTTATAGGATTTGATATAGACGATATGATATATGATAGCATGTTTAAGTTTAGGAAGAATTTTAATAGATTTGAATATTCGGTATACTATAGAATAAATAACAAATAGATAATCATCTACCTTTTCATCAGGTTTCTTATATATACTTATCTATTATATTTAATAATTCCTAATTACCTAATCATTTTGATATCAAATCTAATTTTAAACTAGTTGATTAAAAACTTTTCTCTACCCACCTATAATTAAAAAAGCCATCTAAACATCTAAAGCTTTTCCTTTAAATGCACCTATATATAAATTTACACCCATAATCTTTTCATTATAAAATCTCAAATTTTCAACCCAAATGTACTTTTCTTATAAAAATTCCCATATAAAAATTTCTAATGGTGAAAGCTGAAAAACAGGAGAACCCTATGCGAAACATAAAAATCGACAAGTTAGTTCTCAACATCTGTGTTGGTGAAGCAGGCGATCGTGTAACGAGAGCCAGTAAAGTCCTCGCAGATCTGACTGAACAGAAGCCAGTGTTCTCCAAGGCATCTTACACCATCCGTTCATTCGGCATTAGGAGAAACGACAAAATTGCTGTTCATGCAACAGTTAGAGGACCAAAAGCTGAAGATATTCTTGAAAGAGGGTTAAAAGTTAAAGAATTCGAACTTAAGAAAAGAAACTTCTCTGACTCAGGAAACTTTGGATTTGGTATACAAGAGCATATTGATTTAGGCATAAAATACGACCCTGGCACGGGTATTTATGGCATGGATTTCTATATTGTCCTTAAAAGAGCTGGATATAGAGTGACTAAAAGGAGACATTCAACTTCTACTGTTGGGAAGAGCCATAAAGTTACTAAAGAAGAGGCTATGCAATGGTTCCAACAGAAATATGACGGCATACTTATTAATTAAGTAGTCAGTTAGGGACACAAATGATAGGATTTTTAGTAGGTTTTTAGATGAGATAAGAGATGGAATATCAGTTAGGAGGTTGGAGGTAAAGAATTGTTGTAAGGATGAAGATGTTTTGGAAGAGGAAATGGATGATTTTTGGATATTGGGAGTTTTTGACGTGGCTTTGGATAGGGAAGATTTGTTGTGGGTAAAGATGAGAGGTTTTTGTGTATAGGAAATTTGATGAGAATTGTTTGGATGCTGGTAAAATTTTCGGTTGGGCTTTTTGGATGATGAACTGTGGTGCTTTTATTGTAAAGTTTGGATAATGATATTATATAATTGCGAAGTTGGGATATTTTATATGAATGCTTTCTTGTAAGATTTGTGGGTTTAAATATGCTAAATAGTAAATGATATTCTGAAATAATATTAAAATTCAAGTTTATTTATTGTAATAAGTAATCTCTAACTTCTTGTTAGGCTTAAAAATATCGATGAATAAACCCAAAGGTGAAAACTCATAAAAATCCAGACAGCTCTTCATAGATTTCTTAATCAGCAATTTCGTTAAGAAAAAAATTGATACTTTTTCTACGAAAAAAGTTGCAAAATTCTCTTAAACTTAGAAATTCCTGATTCCAAATATTGAAGCTGTATTAAATAATTATTCTAAACCTAAGACTTTGGCTACAGAGAAAAATTAGGACCTTGCATTTAACTTTCAAAACTTATAAAACAGCATATCTTACTTGAAGAAAAAACCATAAACTTTTCCAATCAAAAGTAATCATTAAGCTTAAAAAATAAATCATCATATCATAAAACAAAATTCCTAAGATTCTAAAGACACACAATAAGAATTCTAAAATATCATCTTATCCTTTTTATCAAACTATAAACATCTTCTATTAAAAACTCCTAATAAAATAAAAATTTAGCCTTCAAACTCCAAACCAATTCACAATTCCTCCTTATCTTCAACCTTTTACTATCAGCCATTTTTCCATAAACCATATGCAAATTTTATCTCCACATCTTCACCTAATAATCATTCCATATTTTCATCCTAAATACATATTTCAAAGATATGAAAAAAGTTTTAACTCGTTTTGAAAACAAGCTATCTTCATCACCAGGTTATATCAGAGCATTAGAATTTATCCAAAACGGACAATCATCCAAAGACCTTTTCACTAAAATCCCAACACCTCAACTTTCACAAGAAAGTACAAAAAAACCCACAAACATAAAAGACCTTTATTACGAATCCATAGGTAAATATCTAAAACCAGAATCCCCACGAAGTTATACCCCTGATATAGTAACATTACCAAAAAAAGATAATGATAGACCATCAACACCTTTAATAACAAATACTCAAGGTCAAGCATTTAGAAAGCCTATGAAATTTCAACCTAAACTAAACAAAAAGTCTATGAAAATCGCTTCAAAACTTGGTGACCCAAAAGATCGACTTATGGGATCATCATCAAGTAGATTTGTTGAACCTGATGACCAATTTACTCATCAGCCAGAGATTAATAAAAAATCTCAGAAAATCGCTTCAAGTAGAGAAGATGGGAAAAATCGATGGGATGCTTTATATACTAATGGAGAAGAAAAGAGAAAAAATATCGAAAAACTTAGAAATGAATTACAACTTAGGGATAAAACACCTGAAGAATGTAGTTTTAAACCAAATATTTTACAGTCTAAAAGCAGTAGGGATCCACGAGCTGTTGTTGAAAGGCTTAGCAAATGGGCTGAGGTTAAAGAAACTAAGATTAAAGAAAAAAAAGAAGCAGAAATTGGTAAAGATATGAAAGAGTGCACGTTTAATCCGAAACTTTTTGACACTAAACAGTATAATGACAATTTTACTGAAATCAAAGGAGTGAGTTCGTTTATTGAAAGAGGAAAAAAGATTAAGAATGATTTGAGTTTAGAGGGAACTGCAATGATATCGACTAATGTTTCTAGGGATATGAATAAAAAAAAATATAAAGAGCTTATTGGGGTTTTACATGATGAGCTGCAGTCATTAGAGATATAAATAATTATTTTATTAGAAAAACAATAAAAAACTCTATAATTTATTATCAAAACTCTATATCGCGATTTATCCATTCAGTGCTTAATAACCTCAATATGGACCTTAAAGTAGGGGGCAAATATCGCCTTGGTCGAAAAATAGGCCATGGATCATTTGGGGACATTTACCTTGGCACAAACATCCAAACAAACGAAGAAGTGGCTGTTAAGCTTGAAAAAATCAGGTCCAGCCACCCTCAACTACTATTTGAATCTAGACTTATACGAGCTCTCCAAGGCGTTGCAGGGGTCCCATTTCTCCATTGGTTCGGTGTTGAAGGTGACTACAATGTTATGGTAATTGAACTTCTTGGCCCTTCACTTGAAGACCTTTTGACCTTTTGCAAACCAAAACTGTCTTTAAAAACCGTATTGATGCTCGCAGATCAAATGATCTCAAGAATCGAAAATATCCATTCTCGGAACTTCCTTCACAGAGATATAAAACCTGATAATTTCCTCATAGGCCTAGGGGCAAAAGCTCATCAAGTATATATAATTGATTTTGGCTTAGCGAAAAAGTATAAAGATAGCAAAACAGGACAACATATTCCATATAGAGATGGGAAAAATCTTACAGGTACAGCAAGATATGCTTCAATATTTACACATCAAGGGATTGAACAATCACGTAGAGATGATCTTGAATGTTTAGGATATGTTCTTATATATTTACTTAAAGGATCTTTACCTTGGCAAGGTATGAAAGGTGATACTAAGAAGGAAAAATATCAGAATATTACTAATAAAAAAGTAACTACATCTGTTGAAGTATTATGTAATGATCTTCCTGGTGAATTTGTTAATTATATTAGATATTGTCAAGCATTAAGATTTGAAGAAAGGCCAGATTATGGGTTATTGAAAAGAAATTTTAAAGAGTTGTTTGATAGGATGAATTGGACTATGGATTTTGCTTATGATTGGTGTAAGAAAAAAGAAGATGCAAGGGTTAAGAAATAGTTTGGGAGGGTGGTTTTGAAGTGATAAGTTTTGATAATTTAGAATGATATAAAATTATAGGTTGGGTGTTAAAATGGTTTTGTAGATTATGAAGATTTGATAAAATATATAAGTTAGTTACTAAATAAAGCCAAATCCTTCTTTACCTTCAGTTATTGTAAGTTTGATTCGGTCTCTTAGGATTTCTTTTGTTGGGTAGTCTGGAAGGTCGATCTGGTTCATGCATGTATGTGCGGTTGGCAGCCGATCAGGGCCAGTGAAACTTTTGTGGATTTGGAATTTCTGCACTCCTGACATCCCTGGAAGTGCTTTAAACCCTTCAAGTGGTACTTTGCTTGACCCTGTAACAAACTGCATAAACTCAGCACGTTCTTCATGTGAAAACTCATAAAGTATTTCCCAAAGCCATACAATAACTGGTGAGTCCTTAGTATAATTATGATACTCAGTGTTGTTTTTCAAATCCTCAATATCAATTTCAGGTAGTCCAGCAATCAGCAACTCCAATTCTTTACTATCGAAAATCGCAATCATTGGTTTTGGAATTAGTTCATGAAATCCTTTAAGAAATGATTTAATCTGAACTCTAATATTCTGAGTCATTTTCATATGGCAAAGTAATTTTATATACTCCATTTTATTTTCTTCTGTAACCCTTTTCTGCATACCCCCAGGTTCTAATTCTTTTAATTGCAGTGTCCCAAACTCTTCTTCTTCATATGCAAAATAATATTCATGTATATCATTTTCATTTAAATTAATATCCATCAAACTTTTCAAATTCTTATAAAAATCAGGGTCTAAATCTTCCATATCATGATACGTAACTTCTTGTCCTAAAATATGTTTATAAAATGATCTTGTGAAATATAAATCTAAAGAAAAACCATCACAAAGAGCTTTTCCTATAATCCTACCTATAAATTTGAAGAATTCTAAATGCTCAATATTTATTGAACTCATACAATTTGGTTGAAATGAAACTCCATTTGCTGATGGTATAAATAATGCATAATTTGGATTAAACATTTCTCTTGCTAAAAGCTCATACCATTCTCTTGTTAAACCACCTGCATCTACTCCATCTTCATCTATAAAAGTTACACGAAGTTTTCCATGCATTTCAGTTGGTGTTCGGATTTTTAATTGATGATAACTATCCATAAAAACTTCTGAACGACGAACTTGTAAGCGGATTGTGTCAAAAGCTCGGTCAGGACGGAGTTTACGGATTTCAGATCGGAAATAAGCCCTTTTGTTTTCGAAATCTAAAAGAGCTGGAAATTCTGAGACTAGGGTGTGTAGAGTGTCTTGGAGCAAGCTTGGGTTTTGTTTTATAAGGATGTTGAGGACTTTACGATTACGATCACAAAATTTCTGAAAGCATTCAGAATGAGAAGTGTTAACATGTGCTAAGAAAAATGTTTCGATAACAGGCAAAAGTTTACTTAAAGTCGGACTGGCTGTACTAGCGAAATCAGAGTCTCTTTGAGTAATAATATTAAGTGCTTCAGTCAATGGTCCCCAAAGCCCTTCAAGTCCTCTATTATCTTTAGAAATCCCTTTATAAACTTTAAAAACCCTCAACAACTGCAACTCTTTCTGTCCATCAGCTGAAGTTTCAAGTCTAGTCAGATTACTAGCAATTTCTTTCCCTAATGCACAAAAATTACTATAAAGTATTTTTTCAATCTGAACTTTATTATTAATATTTTGAGCTAAACATGTAACAAGTTCAACAACAGTTTTAACTGAATTATCACTTAAACTTTCATAACTAAGTAAAGTACATATTTGCCTCATTTCAATATCATCAAGTCCTGGAGCATTTTCAGCTTGTTTTTCAATAATACGTGATATAAGATTTATAAGTGGATTCAAATGTGAACTACTAGTTTCAAACAGTTTATGTTGAGTCAAAGATAAAAGGCTTGAAAATCCTCTAAGTTCTTCATTGCCGCGAAGGGTTCTAATAATCGACAAACGTGATTTGCTTCCAAAAAGCATTTCATATGGGACTTTAGGGTTTTTTTCAGCTAAATATATAAGTAAATCTAATATTCTCCCAGTGACAATAGCATAAACCTGTGAATAATTCTCAAGATAAGTTTCAGAACCATATAACCTTTGAGGTGGGAAGTCTTTACCAGGTCCAAACTGTAGAAGTAAACATAAAAGTGCATCAAGAATTTTACTTCTAATATTCCCTTGTGCTGATAAATTAAGTAAAAGTGAAGCGAGTATATCTCTATTTATTGGATTAAGCAAATATATCCCTTTGATCAGCATTTCTAAAAAACTATCTTCAACTTGAGCTAAAGTTGAAGTGAGTTTCTCATCATTAACAATTTCAGAAATCTCTTTTCCATCTTCTAATGGTTTAGGTGGTGATGGTCTTTCAACTCTAGCATTTCTTCTACTTATAACCCTTTCTTGTAATACCCTAGCTTCAGCAACAAGTTCTGGGGTTAAACTTGCTAAAAGTTCTTCATTTGCCGTGATTAAAATTTCTCTTCTTAAATCAGGGTTTAATGATGCAATAAAAGTTGCATTATCCATTTCTTCACTATTCCCAATACGAGGTAAATGACTTGGAAGGATTTCAGCTCTTAATTCTTCAGGTAGGGCTGAGAGGAATTCTTCAGATATTTCTTGATCGATATAAGTTGTTGATGTAGGTCTTTGTTGTAAAAGTTCAATACGTATATCATCAGGCATTGCTGCTAAAAAAGTTGGGTCAAAAGATTTTATATCAGTTTGTGGGTCTGGCTCAGGGTCTTGGATATTGTTTGAAGTCTTGGTAAAATATAAATAAAGTTCTTCGATTGCCCTTGTATCTTCAGTCCTTGGTTTTGTTATGTTTCTATCAGGACCATCTATATGTAAACGATTTCTTCTCATAAACATCATCCATAATTCGTTATCATTGCCATCAATTTCAGGGACAAAATTAACGAATTGACCTGCTTCTTCCCCTTCAACCCTATCCCAATGTATTGGTAAATCTCTTATATCTCGAATCCCTGACCAAGGTTCACTTTCTTCATTTTCTCCTTGGAATCTCTGGTCTATTATATGCCTTTCAACTACAAATTCTTCATTCTGCCTGTTGTTTATCCACACATTACTCGCTGGGTCAGTTTCTTCTTCTAAATCCTCAGCCCAAAAAGCTTCAGTATTCCTTCCTTCAACAACAATTCCTTCTAAATTCTCTTCAACCTGATCACTTTCTTCTAATAAATCCTCATCTTCTTCTTCTTCATTTAAATCCTGCTCAATATTTACTTGATTCTCACTATCACTATCTTCATCCATAATATCATCACCTTCTTCTTCTTCTCCAACATGTTCTTGTGAACTATTACTACTACTTTCTTCCCTCTCAAATTCTTCTTCATCATAAATTTCAAATTTCCCAAGATCTTCATCCATTGGTTCTTCAATAACTTCTTCAGGTTCTTGTGTATTGTTAGGTTTAGATAAATGTAAAGTAAAACTTATATTGTATTTTGTTAGAAGTTCTAATGGAGCTAATATTAAATTTAGCATTGAACCAGCTTTTTTGAAGTTGATTTTAACACCTTTAGCTGCATCTGATAATAATTTTATCATACTAAATTGTTCATTTACTAAGGTTCGAGCTATTTCTGCAGGGTTATTGCTTGTAAATGGAGATTTTGGTACTTCACGAAGAAGTTGCATTATTATGATAACAACTGAACGGACTATAGCCATAGATTTCTCATTACCAAACCATGATTTTTTTGTTTGTTCGAGAAGCATGCTTTTAAGTTCTTTGAAGATCCTTTTTCTAGCTTTGAGGACTGGGAGGTTGTTATCAAGGAAGATCAGGTTGCAGATTTCTACAATTGATGAGTTTTGATGTTTCGATGCTTGTTTGAAAGTTAGGGATTTTATCAGTTTCGATGTCACTTTGACCCAGTTTTGATAGATTTCAGGAGAAACTTGGTTTTTGGTACCTGGGTAGTTGAATATAACTTTGCCTTCAACGAGTTGTAAGGTGTATCTGAATGGGATTATGTTTCTTATAAGGTAAGGGATGAATTTTTTATTGTGTTTAGCTGTTTGGTTTATTATCTCTCCTATTAATACAGGGTATGATTGGAAAATCTCAGCTAAAATCGATACAAGGCATTGACTTGGGATCATGAATTCTTGACCTTTTTGTTCACCTTCACATACTTCACATAAACTTAAGCATATAATACTTACAGCTTTCCACTTTTCACCTGTGATTTCTTTTCTATCTTTTTTAAGCTCAACAATCATCTTGTCAAATTTCGACACATGCTGACGTTCTTCATATGAATTTTTTTTCGGGGTTTTATTTTGTGATTTTACAGCATTTTTCTTGACTACTATACAGGTGTTTTCAAAAGCTGCTTTAAAAACTTCTTTACTTCTTGTTATTTGTGATGAGAATGAATTGAGGAAGTCTTTAAGTTCGATACCTTTTTTATGGTTTTGGATTATGGAAATTTCGAAATTACCTTGAAGTATATATGGGTCTTCAACAAGTTGTTTTAATAAAATACCATATACACTAAGGTTATTTTTAAGTTTTTCATCCCCTTCTCCTATTCTTAAGGTTAGTAGTATATTTAAAGCTTTAGAATCCATGAAAATTTTAGCGTTTTTAGGATTAGCTGTAAGGGAAGTGAGGACTTGAAGTAAAGAATACAAATCAGGCTGTTCAGGAATTGGTGTATTTTTATGATTATTAATAAGGTTACATAAAGCAAGTGTAAGTTTTATATCAGTATCTGCTGAGAATCTAGACAAAGTATCAAGCAATGAAAAAAGTGGCGACAAACAACCAAGGCCAACTGGGTCAACAACTGTAGCAAAAGCTTCCATTAAATTTATAGCATAAGATGTAAATTTGTAACTGTGGATTATTTCAAGAACATCAGGGGATTTACTTACCAAAGCTGATAAAACATGAATACATGCCCCCAAATGCTCAAACGAAGTTGGGATATCCAAAAGTTCTAAAAGCCCAGAATCTCCAGAAAAAGCTTTATAAGCATTAGTAAAATTAAGATTATCCCTTTGACTTTTTTCTATATCCATCCCTAAAGTATTAAGCATCGCATCTAATAAAGTGCTTTCTCTAACAGCTCTATAAGCTAAAATCCCAATTTGTAATAATAACATAAGCGCTATATCTTTAAAAGGTGCATTTGGTTTTAAACAGATTTTCGCAAGTACATCAGCAACACTTGAACGTAAAGTTGGGATAAAAGGTAATGAACTTATAAGTATATAATGCAAGTTTTCTATAAGAACTGATTCTTCAGTACACATTGACATATGATCTTTATTGCTTATTAAATAATCCATAATCTTGTCGATTTCACAAGAGCCTGTTGCCCTTGAAGCTTGCATTATAGATTGTTCGCTAAATCCCATGTTTGTTAGGTTTTTTATAAGATCACTATCAAGACTTGCTTTACCGATATCTGAGAAAGTTTTGAGGATTTCAAGGGCACTTCTAGCAAAAGCAGTTGAGTAAACTCCACATTCTAGGAAATTTAGTCCGGTTAGGTATTCAAGGGCTAAGGTTTGCATTTTTTTGTTAATCTCTTTTGAACTCTCACAACCTAAAGCTCGTAAAACTTGGACACCAGCTGATGTAGTTGAGAACCTACCCATAGATAAACTTTCCAAAAACCTTCCACACAAATTCCATAATATCTGCATCGAATTAACTAAATCATAAGATTTTTCCTCATCATTACTCAAGCTCTTAGAAATTTCTCTCAACTGCAACAAAAACTTATAAACATGTTCAGTACCCCCTTCTAAATAAAAAGTATACAAAGTTGCTGGATTCGAGTTCTGATCCTGTAACAAAATCTTCAATATATCTGAAAGTTGTAAACAATAATAATACGCTTTATACTGATCAGCATTTTCCAAATTAATCAATTTAATCAAATAAGCAAGTATCCCTCCCATAGTTTTACTAATTTTAATCCCTGAATCTTCCGTAATCGCAAGTCTTCCTCTAGCACTAGACATCCTAGTAGTAAATCTATACAATTTCCTAACAGTAAGTTGGCATGTAAAATAAAAATTCTCTTCAAAGCTTTTTAAAGAAACATTTTCTATTTCATGAATATCAATTGGCTGATTGAAATTTTTAGTTGTATGGGTGTTAGCTTTACTAAATGGAGAAAGTCTTGCTTGCTCGGCTATGAGAATTCGCATATAATGAGACAAGCGATATAATAATGCACATAAAAGATCAATATTAGAAGCCCCACCATTTTGTATTAAGAATCTAACAAGTTCTATAAAAGAATCAGTACCTGTTAATAAATGCGTAAGAATTTTTGTATCTGAAACCTGAGAGAAATCCATTAAAGATTCTAATGGACCGATATAGTTTTCAATAGCATCTAATTGATTAGAAAGATAATCAAGAACTTTACTTAAGACTTGAACTGTTAGACTTGCTGGGATTGATTTGACACAAGCAGCAAAACCATGAAATTCATTGTTAAAGGTTAGAGGTTGTACTTGCATTTTAAATATACTTAAAAAACCATCAAGACCTCCTTGTTCTATAAACCCTTTGACTAGTTCTGGTGAAAAACCTAATAATGTGCTTATGAGTTTGCCTATGTTTGTAAGCTGGGGAAAGAAAATTTCTCTGATTGAAGTGTTGCAGTTTTGTATTGAGGTTATTAGTAATATACACCCATCAACAGCTTTGTTGACAACTGCAGGGACGTTACTCATTAAAATCTGCATGTTTTCACCAATATTTTCAGCTAAATCAGCAGTTAATACAACTCCACTTGTACTTCCTAATGCTTCAAGTAGTCTTTCTACAGTATTAAATCCTTCAATTATCTTGTTACCTTCATGATTCAAAGCTACCAAACATAAAAATCTTGTCACTACGCCAACAAGTTTAGCATTGTTAGGCAGTTTCCCTTCTAAACTTTGTAATAGTATATGTATTGTCCCATTGTTTATAAGGTCATCTATAATCTGTTTAGAAAAATTCACAAAACAACATAAAAGCTGCAATGATGACTCATATACTTCATAATAACGCATTTCATAAATTTTCTTCAAACTTTCCAATAACCCTGACTCATATAACACATGATAAACTTCTCCTTGATTCAAAGTATGTGAAGGGTCCCATTTAGTTATAACAATCTTCAACAATCTAAACAAAGCTCTTATCAAATATGCCCTAGCTGGATCTGAAGAATTGTAATACAAATATATTTCCTTAGTCAATAAAGTCAAAACAGTTTCAAGACCACCAATTTCTTTAAACATATCAATCGAATGTGATACAATAACTGAGAGAATCCTCACAGCTTTGGCTATATTATGTAAAGTTAAAAAATTACAGTTTTGTAAAAGCATAAGTAAAGAACAAGTCATCCCTGGAACATGAGAAGAGTCAACACGATATTTATAATCAGCAATAATACTAGCTAAATGTAATAAAGCTGATATAAAAGTATTATCTTGAGCTGTTGATTCAGGGAGTATTGTAGTAGTACTACTAATATCTCTTAATAAAGTTTGCATTAATCCATGTTGTTGCCAAGCAGCTAATAAGTTTTGAGTTGAGGTTATAAGATGATTCTGAGTAAGTTCATGACGTATAGATTGGCCTTCAGTCATAACAAGTATTCCTGATAACAAATTTATAGCTTGTATATGTACCTCAGAACTTATCGGCATTTTAAGTATCTCAGACACAGCCGGGAGAAGCCAAAGTTCAGGCAAACTCCTACTAAAATCTTGTAAAGTCTGAAGTTCTGGGGGAATTTGCATAAGACTACTTAAGGCTAATAGTTGACAAGCAACCATTTTTTCCCTTAAGGCTTGGTTTTCTATAGCTCTATTCATACGTTGGCGATTTACCCAGACGTATTGTAAATCTTCAGGGATATTAATACAACTTGTTATAACCTCTTCATCATTTTTTATATACTGGAAATCTAATTGGCGTATTTTTTTTGATGAACATAATAGCTGTAGGCTTATAGGCGATGGGCAGTTTAGGTTACTTCCAAGACCGATGACATAGAGTTTATGACAGAGCTCCTGGCTTGAGTGCGCTTTTGTAGCTTTGACTACGGGGGTTACTCGGTTGACTAGGAGGTGGATGACTTGAAGAGCTTTGTATATGAGAGACCAATCAAAAAAATCTAGAATTGATAGAATACAGTCTAGTGAGTTGTATAAGGACTTATGTGTCACTGATGAAAGAATAAGTATTGTTTTATCTAGAAGGAGCTCTAAAAGTGGATATCCGTGGCTTGAGATCCCTTCTGTAAGCAAAGTGTCTATTCGATCTAGGACACGAGCAATTGAGCTTAGGTCATCAAGACGTTGGAATGACCATGTTTCTAAGCTCTGGAGTACTTTGATAAAGTCTTCAGAAGAGCATTCGCACAGATGGCTTACCCATTCTGATACCCCTGGGACCAGTGTTTGAGTCTCACCTTCTATTTTCATTTATTACCCCCTAGAAATCCTATATTTCTTATATATAGTAAAAGAGTTTAAGAATAAATATTATGAGGGTTTTTGAGATGTTTTAAGGGTAGAAGTAGGATTTGCATTTTGAAATTTTTAATTTTAGGATTTTTTTAAGCTGAATATTAAGAATTTTAAACAGAAAAAAGAAGGATGAAAGGAAAAGTTTAGAAATTTGGTAATTGGGTGTTAGAAGCTATGGTTTATGAGGATTTGTGTAGTTTTTTTGAGGTTTTTATAAGTTTTTGATATGCTAAGAGGGAATTGGAGATAGGAAAGGTAGGAAATGATAAGATTGTTTAGATATATTAGTATATATAATAGTAAAGATAATGAAGTTGCTCATAAAATATGCAGGAAAAAGAAAGAGAACTATTATAGATGCAGAACCTAATATGCTTATAGGAGACCTGAAAAAAGAAATTGCACTAAGATTTAGACTTATTTATGTGGGTTTTAGACTGGTATACACAATATGCTATAATTTTAAGGTACTATTAACAGATTCTTTTCCAATTAGCTTCTTTGAAATTAATCATGGATCAATAATAGAAGTCGATGTTTACGGGTATCAAAAAATCCTTAAAAAAAACAAATGCAGAGGTTCGACTTACCTTGAAAGTGTTGGTGCTAGTATAAAATACAAAATTCCAGAACACACAAAATTTGAAGACCTGATTGAAACGTGTAAACTTGGTAACCACAGAGCTTTTATCATGATCGCAGAAATGCACTCAAGAATGTACCCAGACGAAGATATATTAAATCAAGTTCACCCAAGTCTATGGAGCCCATTTCATTATGCCTGTTATTATGGGATTTCAGAAATCACATCTTACCTTGTAACAAAATCTGTAAACGTAAATCGAGTTACAATTGATGAATGGACCCCATTACAATTAGCAAGTTATATGGGTCATTATAATTGTGTTTTAAGTTTAACTCATCATAAAAATTTACAAATCAATAAAACAACCAAATTCCGAGGTACTCCTCTTCATCTAGCATGTGAACGAAATCATAAAGATATAGTAAAACTACTTATAGACAATTTAGCTTTTATAATCCTAAAAGACCATAATGGAATGACTCCATTTGATTTAACAAGTGATCATGAAATCCATCATCTTCTAGCTGTAGCTGCTGGAAATGAAGAGCTTAGAAAATGTTCAGAAGAAAAACCTGAAAACATGATTGGGCATATTTCGTTATCTTCAGCGTTTTTCATACACAATCGCAAGGTAATCCTTGAACTTAATGTCGAAAAAGGTTTTTTGTATCAGTTTTCATTAGAAGCTTATAAAGAAAAAACCTTACCAGAGCTTACAATTAAAATAGGTGATATACAAGATGTTCGCCAAGAGCCTAACTGGTTTTTTTCTTTAAAAGAAGAGTATAATTTTGTCATAGAAACATCGAATTCTACAAGCAGATATTCTTTAAAAAAAAAAGAACTTACTGAAGAATGGGTAAGACGTTTAAAAAAAGCAGCGAATTATTTTATTTTACATCCTGGTGGACTTGATACTGATCCACATGATACTAAAGCTAATGATATGTCTATTGAAGATCAAAAATGTATGTCGAAAAAACCTTCGATTAAAGAACAGGAATTAAATCTTTCAAGCTTTGAAGCACTTGATGAACTTGGAAATGGGAGTTTCGGTACAGTGTTAAAAGTTAAAAAAAAAACTGAAACTGAAGCTGGGTGTGAAGAACCTGAAACTTTTTATGCAATGAAAATCCTTAGTATATTATCGTTGCAGAAAAAAAAACAATTAAAATACGCGATAAGCGAAATAAAAATCATGAAAAGACTAAATCACCCATTTATCCTTAAATTACACTACGCCTTTCAAGACCCTAAAAATGTGTATATGATTCTTGAATACTGTCCTAATGGAGATTTACTAAATCTCATACAAAAAAAAGGTCGTCTCGATGAACAAACTTCTCGTTTTTATATAAGCGAAATTATTTTAGCTTTAGAGTATCTGCATGCTAAAGATATCATATACAGAGATTTAAAACCTTCTAATATATTATTGGATAAAGAAGGACATATTAAAATGGCTGATTTTGGTTTAGCTAAAGAAAATGTTAATGAAATGAACCCTGCAAGAACTGTTGCAGGAAGTCCAGCATATTTACCTCCTGAAACTCTATCTGAAAGTGGTACATCAAAACCTGCTGATATTTATGGTCTTGGAGCTTTATTATATGAAATGCTTACAGGTTATCCACCTTATTATTCAAAAAACATTGACATGTTATTTGAAAGTATAAAAAATGCTAATCTTGAGTTTCCAAGTTATGTTAGTGCATCAGCAAAATATTTCATATCAGCGGTTATGAATAGGGTTCCAGAAAAACGCCCTTCACTTAATGCTCTTAAACATTATTTGTTTTTTAGGAAACTCGATTGGGATGCGTTGTTGAATAAAAAAATCAAACCACCAAAGCTTGTCAAGGCGTATACAGCTTATATACAGGAAGATAATTTTACTAGTTAGTTATGGATATGGTTATATGCGGGGTTTTGTGATTTTTTATATAGGATTTGAGAATTTCAAGGGTTTTTGATAGTTTTCCTTGATGAAATGTGAGGACGATGGATTTTTCCAAGCTTTTTTGTTAGGAAACAGTTTTTTTGGCATAGCGGTTTATGGTTAAAGAATTTTTTTGTATTTTTTTTACGTGATGATGTTGATGTTTATTGAATATTTTTGCTTTTAGTTTTATATATTAAAAGTGATATTTTTTTATGATATACTGTAAATATATTGCATAAACTAATATGATTGTATTCGTGTAAATGAACAAGACTAATTTCGAAGATTATAAAACAAGCTGTAATGCGGCTAAAGAATATCAAACAATTGTTAGGAAGCTCCAAGAAGAAAACTATACAATGAAAAATTCTAAAGCAGTACAAGATGAAATACTAAAATCTCTTAATCAAAATTATGATCAAATCTTAGAAGAAAATGTAATCAGCATACAGAAAAGTTTAAAATCATCATTAAAATACGCTCACGATGAAATCATAGTAAAAAACGAACTAATAGCCCACTATGAAATCGAATTAAAAAACTTATACGCCGCATGGAAAGACTCTGAAGAGAAATCCTCGCATTTATCAAAAGAATTGAACTATTATAAAGACTCTCTAAAATCATATTCAATACTCGAACCTGTAATACCTACACTTGATCATGAGTATAAAAATGATGTTATTAAAAACCATAAAAAATCATCAAGTTTCGACTTTCAATACTACCAATATGAACTTGATAATAAAGCATCTGAAATCTAAGAACTCAATAAGCAATTATCATCATTAAAAGATGAGCATTGGATTCAAATAAAAAAAGAAGAACTCCAAGAAATAATACTATCAAAAGATGAGCAGCTAAAAAAAATGAACCTAAAATTTGTTGCTATGAATCAAAAAATTGATGGGCTTATAAAAGATAAACAAGAATTAGTAGCTGAGAATAAAATCTTAGAAAACAATAAGAGGAAATTGATAGAAAAATGGAAAGAGTAAAATACTATATAGGTGTTCTAATAGAAATAAAGAGGATAATAAAATTGTTATAAAGAAGAAAATATTAGAAGAACAAGTTAATGAGTATAGGTTGGAAATAGAGAATATTGGGAAAAAGTATCAAGAATTGTATGGGAAATATGGGAAAGTGTTACAAGATAGGGAAAATAATATGGTTTGCATTGATAGGATGAAAGAGGATTTGGTTAGGATGAAGACTAATCTTCAAATATTAATGAATGAGAGGGATGCTATAAGTAAAATTAATGAGGAATTAAGTGTCAGTAATCATATAAAAGATACACAGATTATGGACTTAAAAACTACTGTTCGTCCTTCAGCAGATTATAAGTTTGCTGTTGAAATGAATGTCTCTTTAGAAAAAAAACTAAAAACATATGAAAATATTATAAAAGACTTAAACTTACAGCTCCAACACAAATCCTATGATTATAAATGCGATATCACAAAATACTCTAAAAAAAATACAGCTGCTCAATCATTACAAAACTCACCTGAACATTCTACACTATCCCCAGTTACTCAAGATCTTCAATATTTCATAAACGCATTCAATAAACTCTTAATAAAATACAAAAAATGCAAAAATACAAAATACGATCTTATGAAATCCAACAACCAACTCAATGAAAAAATCAAAAATCTGATTTTCCAATCCCAAAACGACCACAACCTCATAGTCCACCTTCAAAAAAGGTCTAAAACCCCAATGCTAGAAATCCAAAGTATTAAAACAAAATCAAAATCCCAATTCAATCTTGCTAATAAACGTAGATCATTAGACTCTAACCCAAACTCATGATCTTATTATATATAATAAAAATAATTATATCTCATCTAATTACCTCCCTTTTTTAAGCATCCCTTCTCTTAATATTCATATCTTATTTTCTATCCTCATCCCCTTTTTCTGTTCATATCTGTTTTATTTTATAATAAAATATATGGATCAAGAAAAAATACTAGAACCATTTTCATCAAAAATCAACCTAAACTGTCGTTTTTATCGTCATAAATTCCCTAAAATTAACGAATTAGTAATGGTTGAAGTCCTTCAAGTAGATAAAACTGGGGCAAGTGTAAAACTTATTGAGTATAATAATATAAAAGGATTTATTATGCTTGGGGAGTTATCTAAGGAAAATATAAGGCCGATAATAAAATTAACACGAATTGGTCGACAAGAATGTGAGAATAAGTATAAAAAAAGGAAGACTGCAAATAATATATTTAAACATGTGGCTCAAACTATAAAAACTGATATAAAATTACTATATAAAAATATCGGATGGCCATTTTATGAAAAATATGGACATGCATTTGATACTTTTAAAATAACAGTTTATAATCCTGATATAACATTTCAAGGATTTAATATGAATATAGAAATACTTGAAGAATTACTAAAAGTTATTAATAGTAGAAGGGATGAAAATCAATTGTGATATGGTTAAAGTTCAGATTAAAGCTGTAGCACCTCCTTTATACTATGGTTATAATAACTAAAGATAAAAAATTAGGGATGGATATTGGTGAATTGGCTCTTAAGAGAAATTATGAGGGATGTGGATATTGGAATTGATGTTGATGAAATTGATAAGAGGGAAAATGTGGTATAAAGGGTTAAAGTATGATAAGTTTAAAGTTTTGATTGTATATATACTTTTTTTCTTTTAAATAGATGGATTTTATAATGTCAAAATACAGCTACATAGCAACTTATATGAAGTCTTCTGCTATAAGTGATGCGCTTATCTGTTCTTTCCACCCAAGCGGCAAAAGGAATCTTATCATAAGCAAAGGTAGCATAATAGAAATTTTTTCTTTACAAGACGAGACAATTGAGCATGTTGATGAAATTGAAGTTTTTTCCTATATCAGATCATTATGTAAAATCAAAATGCCAAATGGACTTGATTCAATCATAGCCTTAACTCATTCTCATATGTTATTTCAAATACATTATCAAGATTCTTTACTTAAAAAATTCCAAACAAGTATATCAAAAACTAATAATCATAGAGATTGTTTATACATAATGAGAATAAACACTCAGAATACCCTTATATGTATAAATGATTACTATGCTGATTTCAGGGTATTCAAAGTAAAAAATGGGAAAGTTGCCGAAAAAGATGGGTTTGTGTTCCATAATGAAGGTTTAAAGGTTATTGATATGGAATTCATTCATAACTCTAATCTAATTGCAGCTTTAACCCTCTGTGATACAACTGTTTCCTGTTTTTTACATATCTACGATATCAGAGTACAAGATCAAGATGGGATTCTTATTTCTAGTTTTAATATAAACGAGAAACCTGGATGCATTATCCAATCTCCAGGTGAAAATCTTATGATCTTTCTTGAACAAAGCTATAGACTTATTGATCTCACAAACATGTCTATGATAACTTATGAACAATACTATGGAAATATAATTGGAAAATGTGAAATTGACTCAACTCGTTACCTTCTAAGCAACTCATTAGGTAATATATACCTTGTTATTTTTGGTCCAATAATCGAAATAAAGCTTTTAGGAAACACATCCCCAGCTAATACAATAGTCCATTTAGATTCTTCTCTGTTCTTTTTTGGGTCAAATTCTAACACTTCAAGAATTATTGAGATTTTACAAGAACCTATTGACAACTCTAACATAAAAGAAGTCCAGGTTTTTAAAGGAATCAGTCCTGTTTTTGATTTAAATATTGAGGAAAACAGTGAGTTGGGGATTATAAATATTATCGCAGGGTCAGGTATGGGTTTATCTGGAGGTATATGTAAAATCACTAAAGCTGTACCTGTTGTTGTGGAGACTCAGATTGATATACTTAATATTAATGGAGTTTGGTCTTTGAATGTTAATTCACAATACGATACACATATTATTATTTCAATACTTGAATGCACAAGAGTTTTTATGATTGAAGATTGTTCTATATATAAATGTGAAGTCCCTGGATTAGTTATAAACTGTAAAACTATTTTGATGAAGAAATTTGAAGGTTTTATACTTCAGGTCACTTGTGATAATATGCATTTATTTGATGAAAATTGGCAGAAATTGGATGTTGGGTTTGGGGAACAGGAGGGGATTAATATTATTTTAGCGTGTTTTTTCGAAAACACTGTGGGGGTTGTTACAAAAACAGATACGTTGATATGTTTTGATGTTGGGAAAGGGAAGTTTGTTAAAGAGTTTGAAAAGGTTTTTAATACTGAGATTTCTTGTGTTGGGGGCTATAAGGATTTAATAGCTTTAACATTCTGGGAAGAAAATACCGTGCAGATAATCAAAAAAAATGGCACCCTAGTCTTCCAAGACTCCCTGGGCTTTACCGCAACCGGCAAAAGTTTAAAATTCATCCAACTCGGCAGGGACATGCTTCTTGCAATCGGTCTTCGAGATGGTCATCTTCTTCATTACAACATGGAAAACTTCAAAAAATCTAGCTTGCATATCGGTTGCCAAGCTATAAATCTTGAAGAAATCCACTACCAAAAACACACCCTCCTTCTGGCTTCTTGTGATAAAGCAATATTCCTATATTCCGACAAAAACAAACTTGCCCATTCCTGTTTAGATTTCTCCAACATAACTTCTGCATGTATTTTTAACACCCAATCCTACCCTGATAGTATGATTCTCATAACCCCAAAAACATTTTCAATTATTTCATTTGAAGATTTACAAAAATACTCTAATACTTTTATAAAAAAACAACTTACTATATTAAAAATTAATCAAAGTTCAAGACAAACATATGTTATAGCACGTGATATATCAGGAAAAAACTATTTAAAATCATATGACGATATTTTTAATGAAGAACAATCTTTAATATTCTCTGAAGATGAAATGCTTAATTGTATGACTATTATAGGGAAAAAATTATATTTAGGATCTTTTATAATAAATGAGATTAAAGAAGAAAAAAATGGGATTATAAGGATTTATAATATACAACAAGATTATAAACTTGAAATATGTAATGAACTTAAACTTGAAGGTCCTGTAAAATGTATTAAACAAGTATTTGATGATTTGGTTATAGCTGTTAGATCTGAGATTTTGTATTTTAAAATGGATGAGAATAGATTACAGAATGTTGATGTGATAAAAAAATTAAGTACAATTGTCTCGATGGATGTTTATAATGAGTATATAGGGATTTGTTGTGAGAATTATTATTTGTTTATTCTTAATGCACATAGGAATAAATTGATACAGTTGTATAGTTATAATAGTTTAGACTATGCTTATGCAGTAAAGTTTTTATCAGAAAAACTTATACTTGTGAGTGATTTGAACTGTAATTTGATACTTTTTGAAATCTCTGGACCTGTTATTAGTCCAGTTTCTGGGTTTAATATGGAAAAAACAGTCCCTAGTGTTTTAAAGGTTTTTAAAGTTTCGCAGGAAATATATGGAGGGGAAAGAAATGGGGTTATATGTGCGGCTGGGTATGGGGATATAAGTATTATTATTTCTATTGAAAATGATGAGTATTTAATACTTATGGCTTTGCAGAAGGTAATGAAAAAAGAGCTTTTGGCTGAAGGATTAAGTGAAAATTTGCATAAACCTATTAGGAGAAAGAATGTTTTAGAAATTGATGAGTTTGTTAATGGGGATTTGGTAGAGAGGTTTTTGAATATGAATCATGATAAACAAACTGTGATTGCTGGGAAAATATCAGATGACCTTCAGAGGAGTGTGAACGATGAGGGTCTTAGGAACCTTTTATATAGTTTGCATAAGATTCATTAACATAAGATAGTAGTTTATATTGTTTTGTATATGTTTATTATTTACACAAGCATATATGATAATAGTAATTTCTAATCCGTTTTATATATCAAGATATTTTCATATAAAATTGTAGTTTTTTCTAACAAATCTTATAAATCTAAGTTAATCTATTATAAATCAACTTTTTGAGTTTCTTATTATAAGCTCTATAAAACTTCAATCTAGAGAATCATTTAATTATAACCCTTTAACTTCATTAGCTGTAGAATCTATTTTGATAATAATCGCAGAAGGGATTCCTTAAGTTCTTAATACTCGGGGGCAAGTTTTTAATAATGTCTAGACTAAGGTGTATAAAACTAAACCAAAATATATTTTTTATTGTTAAAAACTGCTTCTTCAAAATTTTTACCCATAAGAACTTTTCTGATCAATCTATATCTTGAATTTTTAAATATAATTCTGAAGCTGATTCAGCATTAGATACTACAACAAAAGTTGCCAAATCAAAAGATTTTACCAATAGCTTCAATCATTCTTGACTTAACCTAAAGTTTTATCAGCAAAAAGAGAAGCAATAGGCTTATGCAAATGAAAAAAAAATTATAATTCAAAAGATTAGGGAAATAAGTAATAGTTTGAGTATTTTCTAGAAAATCCAAGATGCAATTGTGTCTTCAGTCCTCCTTCAAGTTGATTTAATAAGGATTTTATTGAAAAATACTTCAATGACGAATATCCTTTAACTTTGAAAATTTAGCTATTTCAGCATTCGCTATTTTTTTAGTTAGTTTACTAGCTTTTCCATATTCTGGAATGTAAAAGGAAGCATCATAATTATATCCTCAAAAAAGCAAAAATCATAATAACAGTAATAAGAAACTTAATTCGAAAAAAATTGCTTTTCTTATAATGAAGAGTTTTTGGAAATACTTTGCAGCTCTGTTCTCATTGGGTTTAATAAACAACTTTAACTCTGTGCTAATTGGAGCAGGCGCTCAAACTATAGCCTTACACTTTGGTCAAAAGAATCTTATGCCTCTATTCCAGCTCATGCTTGTCTCATCAAGCATCCCAATACTCATATTAAATTTCCGATATCTTGTATCAGTAAACACTTTACTTCGCATAACAATCTCATCATTAACAATGATTGGATGCTTAGCCCTAATGTCAATCTGTGTATCAACAAATGGGAGTTGGGGTTTCCCGATTTCCTTGATAACTACTTTACTTATGGGTATGTATCAAAGTTTAGGTGAATGTGTTAACTTGGGTTATATAAAAGCATTCCCTTCAGAATATTTAGTAGGTTTTACATCAGGAACTGGTTTTGCAGGTATCGCTGGATCAGGAGCTTGACTATTTTGTCGTGCTATAGGATTACAGAACTTTGAAGTTTTTCTAATATTTATGCCTTTGATTGTTGCATATTGGTTGAGTTTTTTATGGATATATAGGAAAGGGAAATCATATGTTAATGTACAACAATATTCTATGGTTCAAGGACATTTAGGTAGTCCTGATCCAAGTGAATCACAAAGTGAACTTTTAACTGAAAAAAAATCACCTGAGAAATCTGTGATTTCAAGTACTGGGAATGAGATTTTTTCTATAGAGTTATTGAAAAAGGTATGGAAAAGAATATGGTGGCTTGGGTTTAATCTTGGGTCGGTTTATTTTTTAGAGTACTGCATTACTACTGGTTTTGCAGATAGAGCGACATTAAAGTATTCTGGAGGTGGGTCTTTTTTTAAGGAAAATGCTTTTGAGATTATTCAGTTTTGTTATCAGATTGGAGTTTTGTGCTCAAGAAGCTCGTTGAAGTTTTTTAAGATTGAGAGAACTTGGATACTTACATTGCTGCAGTTGGCTAATTGGGTTATTTGGTGGCTTGAAGCTGAATTTTTATTTATGACTGAATGGGGTGAGTTTATTTTGATAGCATGGGTTGGTTGCATGGGAGGATTATCTTACGTTAACACAGGCTATATCGTGCTTAATTCTGATATTATACCTAAAGAGCAGAAAGAAGCTAGCATGAATTTATGTGTTTATATGAACTCCCTTGGGATTCTCTTAGCAACTTGTTTCTGCTTGATTCTCGATAATTTTATTATGAATAGTTAAAATGAAGCTTTAGGTTAAAAAAGATATAATTCATAAATTATTCTGCAATATTTGCTCCCTTCATTCAGATAAATATATGGCAAAATAGGACTTACACTATTAAAAAATTTAAATAAAAATTTCAAAAAGAGATTAAAACTTTGAAAGAAAGTTTAAAAACTCACTAATTTAATCGAAACTTGAAAAAGAGAATAATGAAATAAACTTTAAAGACTATAAACCAAGTTAAAACTTTGATAACTAAAGCATTTAGCAATTAGATAAAATAAAATCAAAATATTACAATTTCCTTATTTCTAATGCTTTACTAATGAAGAACTAAAAAGGCTAAGGAAATTATAAATAAAGTGATGAAATATGAATACCTTTTTTACTATTATTCAAGTATTATTAACTAAAACATCATAATTTAGAGAGACTATAATTAATACCTAGAATTTACACATAATTTGCCTTAATTCATCTTAAATTCTATATTACAATTTTTACTATAGCGGTCAAAAGCTAATAAATTGTTAGGATGGAACTTCTTGCTTATTACTAAAATAATAAATAGGTTTGTCTATAATATACAATATATTTAGTAAAAAATCTTTAAATTACAGTTAAAATCCCTAAATCATTATAAATAATCTATTCATAGAAGCTAATCTTAACCCAAATATAAAAAATCATTAACTTAATTTTATATGTGAAATACAAACTGTTTATATATCCCAATCATACTTAACCAAACTTTTATTATAAAAAAAACTCTTAATCAATAATTTATATCATCAATATCAAACAAACATATCCAATATCCTCTCCTCTCTTACATAATAAACAACTCTAAATTTTTCATAATCATAATATAAACACACCTAAAACTAGCCCTATCAGAAATTTATAATCCACATAAACTTCTACAAAAGTACCCCAACTCTATCTTTAAATTTCCAAAAACTCCAAAAATTCATAACAACAGAAATCAAAAATTTCTAATCCAACAAGGAAAAATGACTCTAACTTATAATGGAGAGTTTTTGGAAATACTTTGCAGCTCTGTTCTCAGTAGGTTTAATAAACAACTTTAGCTACGTCCTAATCGGAGTGGGTGCTCAAACTATATCCTCACACTTTGGTCAAAAGAATCTTATGCCTCTATTCCAATTCATGCTTGTCTCATGTAACATTCCAATACTCATATTAAATTTCCGATATCTAGTATCAGTAAACACTTTACTTCGTATAACAATCTCATCATTTACAATGGTAGGATGTTTTGTCGTAATGTCAATATGTGTATCAACAGATGGGAGCTGGGGTTTCCCAATCTCTTTAATAGCAGCTTTACTTATGGGTATGTGTCAAAGTTTAGGTGAATGTGTTAACTTAGGGTATATAAAAGCATTCCCTTCAGAATATTTAGTAGGTTTTACATCAGGAACTGGTTTTGCAGGTATCGCTGGATCAGGAGCTTGGTTATTTTGTCGTGCTATAGGATTACAGAACTTTGAAGTTTTTCTAATATTCATGCCTTTGATTGTTGTATATTGGTTAAGTTTTTTATGGATATATAGGAAAGGGAAATCATATGTTAATGTACAACAATATTCTATGGTTCAAGGACATTTAGGTAGTCCTGATCCAAGTGAATCACAAAGTGAATTTTTAACTGAAAAAAAATCACCTGAGAAATCTGCGGTTTCAAGTACTGGGAATGAGATTTTTTCTATTGAGTTATTGAAAAAAGTATGGAAAAGAATGTGGTGGCTTGGGTTTAATCTTGGATCGGTTTATTTTTTAGAATATTGTATTACTACTGGTTTTGCAGATAGAGCGACATTAAAGTATTCTGGAAATGGGTCTTTTTTTAAGGAAAATGCTTTTGAGATTATTCAGTTTTGTTATCAGATTGGAGTTTGGTGCTCAAGAAGCTCGTTGAAGTTTTTTAAGATTGAGAGGACTTGGATAATTACGTTGTTGCAGTTGTTTAATTGGGTTATTTGGTGGCTTGAAGCTGAATTTTTGTTTATGACTGAATGGGGTGAGTTTATTCTGACAATATGGGTTGGCTGTATGGGAGGATTATCTTATGTTAACACAGGCTATATCGTGCTTAATTCTGATATTATACCTAAAGAGCAGAAAGAAGCTAGTATGAATGTTAGTGTTTGTATGAACTCCCTTGGCATTCTCCTAGCAACATGTTTCTGCTTGATTCTCGACAACTTTATTATGAAAAACTAAAATAAAGTATTAGGCTAAAATTAATAAAATTCATGTTTCTAATATATATAATGATTTTATTTAGTTATTAATACATACTTGAAATTGAACTTTTCTCTTTGCAGTTATATCATAACTACCAGCCAGAAAAGCATGAGATAAAAATATCAATACTTCTATTTGACTTATCCTTAGCACGCATAATCATCATAATAAATTCGTTTATTAATTTTTACTATTTCTCTAACAAACTCCAAAAAAATAATATATTTTCTTACCATGTCAGTCAACAGGACTAAAATTCTCCACTCCCCAGCAAGAAGAATACATTTCCGAGAATCCCCTCTGCGCAGATCCCAAATAACTCTAGGGAAGCTCAAAGTGCAAAAAATTAAATACTTAGGCAATCAACCTCAGCAACAGCCAATAAAGAACAATAAAATTCAAACTTCTTCATCATCGCATTTCCGTCCTCGTNTTGCCTAAAAAGCCCCATAAAATCTTATAAAAAATATAACCCAAAATTCCACATAAAGAACAATAAAATTCAAACTTCTTCATCATCGCATTTCCGTCCTCGTGTACTAAAAGAAGTCTATCTTTTCGAACCTAGTCCTCTAAACAGATTCACATCCAACAAAAAAACCTTACAAAATTTAGAATCACCAAAATGCATGATCCAAGAAATTTCTTCAAGTGCAATCAAAACAATCAGTAACAACTTCTCAGAAAATATGTGGAAAAAAGTTAGTCTTTCAAAATTTTCCGAAGTCCAAGATTTAAAAACAATAAAATATTTCAAATACATCAAACATAATGAAACTAAAAAACTTCTGTTAATTTTAGAAAAAGATCATGGACTTGTGCATAAAAAAGATTCTCTTGGTATGACAGGTTTTCATTGGGCGGCAAAAAGAAATAATGTTAATATAGGTCGTATATTAGTAGATGCAAAAATAGACATTTCAGTTAAAGACTCCTTAGGCCGTTCAGCTAAAATGCTTTCAAAAAAATACAAAGCTTTTGAATTCCTTACATTTATTAAGGAAATAATGAGTGTTGGAAGATCTGGAGAAAAAGGAATTTTATGAGATTTCTGAGCTTCCAAAGGATGAAAGTACAATAAAATGAACAAAAAAATACCAATTTGAATTAATTGTATATGCAATTGATGTAGTTTTTATAGCAAATAATATGGAAATAAGTCTTAAACAAATGGCGCCATATCTTAATCTAAATGGCGCGAAATATAATGAATACTAAAGATAGTATTGAATTAGAGCCGATACTAAGAGAGAATCCTAACAGATTTGTCATGTTTCCAATACAATATAGTGATATTTGGACTATGTATAAGAAACATGAAGCTAGTTTTTGGACTGCTGAAGAGTTGGACTTGGCTCAAGACTTACGTGATTGGGAAAAACTTACTGATAATGAAAGACACTTTATTAAGTATGTCTTAGCTTTTTTTGCTGCTTCTGATGGGATTGTATTGGAGAATCTTGCTACTAAGTTCTTTTGTGAAGTTCAAATTCCTGAGGCTCGAGCTTTTTATGGATTTCAGATAGCCATGGAAAATGTTCATAGTGAAACTTATTCGATGCTTATCGACACATATATCACTAATGTTCAAGAAAAAAGTATGTTATTCAATGCTATCACACACTTTCCATCAATTAAAAAGAAAGCAGACTGGGCTTTGAAATGGATAAATAGCAGCGATAGCTTTGCCCAAAGACTCGTTGCATACGCTGCTATAGAAGGGATTTTCTTTTCTGGGAGTTTTTGCGCAATATTCTGGATGAAAAAACGTTCTCTTATGCCAGGGCTCACATTTTCCAATGAACTGATAAGTCGAGATGAAGGTCTTCATACAGATTTTGCTTGTTTACTATACTCACATATAGTTAATAAGCTTTCACAAGATCAAATCTATGAAATTATTCGTGAAGCTATTGAAATTGAGAAAGAATTTATAACAGAAGCTCTTCCAGTAGAACTTATTGGTATGAACTCAAGGCTTATGTCTCAATATCTTGAGTTTGTTGCTGATAGACTTTTAGTTGCTTTGGGTTGTGATAAATTATACCGCGTATTAAATCCTTTTGAATGGATGGAGATGATATCAATGCAAGGTAAGACAAACTTTTTTGAAAAACGTGTGAGTGAGTATCAAAAAACAGGAGTTATGGCGAAAAAAGATGAGCAAATGTTTAGACTTGATGTGGAATTTTAGATAATAATATTTTCATTAAAAAAAAAAAAACTTATATGAATATGCTTATTATGATATAGTGTGTATTGAATACTCAAGAGGATCCATATTAAAAAATTCTTAATATTAACCTTTAAAGGTGGATTACAATAATAATGAAGCATAGAAGCAGTAATAGCTTAGAAACTACCTGGACCAAACTTGAAAACTCGTTTTCGCAAATCACCCCAAGAGTTATCCCTACTAGGAAAAAAAGACCATCAACAGGAAAATCTGTTCGTAGTAGACATTTATCACAAGATTTACAGATATACATCCCAGAACCTCGTCGTTCACGTATAAACTTTGCTACAACTTCTTTCATAAGACCATCAACAACCCATTCAACTAACAGTAAATCTTTATCTTTTACTTTTGAACAATTTGCATCAGGGCTTACAACTGAGCAAATCCGATTAATCTATGAAGCTAAATGTAAAGATTTAGATATCCAACCTTTTCCTGAACAAGAAAAGCGTTTTTTTTCTTATTGTTTTCGGCATTTCTATTGCAGAAATTTTGATTTGAGTGAATCAGGTCTCGGAATTGAAAGCGCCAAAGTTATAGCATCTATTTTATTAAGTTCAACAAGTTTCAGTTATATTCGTTTAGGTAAAAACATTCTTGGGGATAAAGGATGTGTTGAATTAATCAAAGGAATATATAAAAACCCATCATTTACACATTTAGATTTAAGTAGCAACGAATTAACATGTGATGGAGTTCAAGAAATGGTTGAGTATTTTAATAGAAATGAAAGCTTTATAAGCATAAATTTATCTTCACACAAAGGCTTACATCGTAATCGTTTTGGGGCAAAAGGTGCTGAAGGTATAGGGAGAATCCTTTATGGTTCAAAAATATTAAGTATTTTGAATATTTCAGGGACTAGTATTGGAGATGAAGGACTTGAAAATTTATATAAAGGTATAGAAAATTGTAAGTCTTTATTAGAACTGAATATTTCATGTAATGGGATTGGTTGGGAGAAAATTGATGGTCTTGGGGTTGCTATTTCTAAATCTGGTTTGACTAAACTTGATATTTCTAATAACAAACTTGGAAATGATGGGGCAGAAGGTATATGTCAGATGTTAATGGGACATGATATGAATTCATGTGCTTTAGAAATATTAGATGTTTCTGAAAATGAAATCAGTATGAAAGGAGCGAGTAGAATATTTTATGCTCTTACAAACAATAATACGCTTAGAAGTTTAAATTTAAGCATGAATATGTTTGGAGCTGGACTATCTGATAACTTTGCCATGTTTCTTATAGAAAACTCTGGGTTAAAAAAACTTTCATTATCTAAATGTGAAATTAAATCTTCAGCTTTAGCTTCATTACCAGAAGTATTACCTAAAAACAGAACATTAGAAGAATTAGATTTGAGTAAGAATAAAATTTGTGATAATGGTGCTGAAGCTATTTCTCAAGGACTATGTAGGAATTTAGGTTTAAAAAAATTGAATTTAAGTACAAATTATATAAAAGAACGTGGGGGAAAGTCTTTTGCTAATTGTTTTAGGATGAACCATAGCCTTGAAGAATTAAATTTAAAAGAAAACAATATTAACGATATTGCAGGACAATCTTTAGATGACATTTGCCGAAAAAATCATAATTTACAGAATATAAATTTAGACTTAAACTCAGTTGCATTAAGTTTTGTGTATAATATAAAACAAAACTTAAAAAAAAATCAAAAGGAAAAATCAAAGAAAATCGTCCCTGAGCTTAGACTTAAAATAGACCATTTAAGCCAAAACTCTGAAGCTTTGACTAAAGTTAAACAATCGCTTATATCAAAAGAAAATGAATATAATGAATTATCGAAAAGGGTTGAGAGAAATAATGAGAGGTTTAAAAATATTTTTGCTGAAGAAAAAGTGAAAAATGATGTTGTGAAAAAGGATTTTGAAGAGACAAAAGGGAAAAGTAATGAACTTAATAAGGAATTAGAATCAATTGTTGAAGAGTTTACGGTATGAGTTATGTAGAATGTTAAATTTAGGGAAGAAAAAATGATTTCTAAGTTGAGTGAAGATATTGGATTAGCAGTTGCAGACACAAAAAATATGGAGAAAATAAGTAAGGTATAAATAGAAATACATGTAAAAGAAGGTATTGCGATAAGGAAGTCGAAGATTTGTTCGTATTTTGGAGATATTGAAGAAAATTTGAGTAGAGCTCAAGCAAATAAGGAACTTGCGAAATATACTCTTGATGCTTTAAAAGCAAAATTAGCTGAAAGTAAAAGAGAAATTGAAATTTTAAGATCGAAAAAATCTAAAAAACAGGAGGAGGGGAAAACTTATTTGGCTACTGAAAAACTTGCATCTACAAAAAAGATCAGCAGTAATGAAAGATCTTCTCAGAGTGGCAGTCAAACTCCAAATATGGCTCGAAAAAATGCTTAATCTATCTTAGTTTTAACAATGTATACTTTTAATATTATTTATGTGAATAGAGAATGTAAGTTTTACCCTTTTTTAATTTAGGTGTTCCTTGTAAAAAAAATCAATGAAATCATTAAACTAAACAATTTTGACTATTGATTGTGATAATTGATATTTTTGTGAAATAAGTTTCTTAGCTTTCTGATATTATTTATCACCTATACTAATATCATCATATAAATAGCAAAATGATCTAAAAATAAAATCCACAAGAGAGAAATAAAAATGTATTGATCAGTATTTATCAAACACACTCAAACAACAATAAAAATTTCAATAATAAAATCTTAATAGCCCCACCTCTTATCATAATATATAAACACTAAATTCCTTAATATAAAAACTTTAAACCATCCTCTCATCCACAAAATTCATGTTAAAATACTGAAAACAATATAAAATGCAAGAAGAATCCAAACAAAAATCACAAGAAGAACTACTGTTTCAAGCCTGTCAAAAAGGCTCATTAGACGAATGCAAAAAGCTTTTATCAATGGGAGTTGATGTTAATGCTAGAGATAGAAATGGTTCTTCAGCTCTATTTCATTGCTGTCATCCTCAACAGTTAAAACTTGTTCGTTTTCTTTTATCAATGGGTTTAAATCCAAATTTAACGAATATTAGAGGTAATACTGCATTACATCTTGCTTCAGAAAGAGGATATAAAGAAATTATTCTAATACTTATTCTATATGGAGCTGACCCTTATATTTACAATTTAAACGGGCATCGGTGTGATGATTTAAACCCACAAATACGCCCATTAATTGCAGGGATCTTTAGAGACAAAAGCGCATACGGTCTTCTAAATGATTTTCACAAAAAAAAACTAACTCAAATATTCGAAGACATGGATTCTGACGATCTAGGGTTTATTGATGCAAATAAAAGTTTTAAATTTAACAGATTTGTCGAAGAGATATCTGAAGATATTGCCAGAAGAGACTCAGAAGAGTTTCTCAAAGAAGTTAGTATATGCAAAGATGGACAAGTGAATTTAGAAGAGTGGCTTTTCTCATTTGGAAAACTGATTAGAGAAGCAGGAAACGATACACCTGTTGATCATTTTATTGAAGATTATGAGAAAGGGATAAAAGAGAAAGGGAAATTTATCGACTTTAAGCCAAGAGACTAAAATATAATAAGCTTCATTGGTTATGATTTAGATATATTTATTTTTAACTAGATTCTTTTCTAATTTCCAATAAAGGAATGTCATTAGATGTAGGCTTTTGTGATTTACAGCGATTACGTATAAATAAGAGTATAAATATCACTGGGTAGGTACAATATATTCCTGAAGCTATAAAACAATTAAATGCTCCAGATTCTTTATCGTCTACTTTTGCATACTCATAACCGCTTGAAAGAGCTAAACCAAATCCTAGCTATTTAGTTTTTACCAAGTATCCTGCTCCGACCAAGCTTATCAATAAACAATACACTTTGCAAAATTGCCCCATATTATATTATATGATGCAACTTTAGAGAATTTCTTCCACATATTAGAGCTATTTTAATATCTTTTATTGGATCTAAGAATAATAAGGTAATTTTAGTTAAAATAATTTGAAATCTTGGTATTCTTGTATAAAAATCTAGAGTAAAAAATACATAAAAAGTTAGTTGAAAATTTATCCTTTAGATTTAAAAAAAAATACAAAAGCACGAAGATCATATATTTACACAATTTGTAAACTTAAATTAGTAATAAAAAATTAAATAGTGGTTTATTAGGCAGCTTTAATCAACCTTAAAAATATGAATTGAAAAAAACTAGTTAACATAAAATATTCTTTTATATTTATACAATAAAACAATACATCATAAATTATACATAACCATTATCTTGAAAATCTTAATCATTCTATCTTTAAAGGAAAATTCTAAACATATTTCATGAGATATCAAGACTAATAACCAAATTTATCCTTATTCAAACTTTAAATATTAAAATTATTCATACCAATCAAGAATCTGCATATATAAAAATATAACTCAAAATTCTCTTCCCTAAAATCATTAAATCCTTATAACCATATTCCTCATACAAAAATCTAATATCTGACTTAAGCCTTTTAAAAATAATAAACTTTACTTATCTAGCATTCAAATATTTCACATTTATACTAAATTTCCATATAAAAAATAATTATAATTTTACCCTATCAAGAAGTCCAAATAAAAAAACCCTATTATATAATAATCTCAATATCAGTCTGTATTAATTCTTTTACAGTCTGCTGCATAGACTTAAGGTGTTTAAGAGCTTGGAAATAAGTATCAAGATCAAGTTCCATAAAATTCTTCAAAGAATTAACAAGAGCGTCTTTAGCTTGAAGAATACTAGCAAGTTGTGTCTTAATAGTCATAGTCTTATCCCCAATATCCCTAACAAGTGGTCCTTCTGATCCTTTTAAAACATCAATTTTAGTTTGAATCATAACATTAGGGGTATTTACAAGATCAAATTTTGGTTTAGAAGGCATAATAACAGTAGATATCATTGGTTTAGATTTTGGGGTATTTCCAAGTTTAGCATCTTCAATCATTTTCTTAAGTTTAAAAGTATGACCTTTAAGCATACCAACTTCTATTAAAACCTTGTCTAAATCTGCTGGGACTAAAATAGTTAGATCTTCTAATGTTAGAAATCCTGAAGCTGTGAATGATTCAGTGTATTTTTCAAGGGAAATTGACACTAATGCATCTTGTATGCTTGTCATTTTTTATCTATTGCCTCATTGGATTTTGAAAAATCCCCCTTTTTATTATGTTTTTGATTGTATGGGTAAATATAAATGATTTCTTTAGGAAATTTTAATATTGGGAAGTTTTTTGGATTTGATATAGAAAGAAAATAATTCGGTAGGGTATATGATGATTTATCAAAGGAATTTTTTTGATATTTTTAAAAGAGATTTTTGAATAAATTTTTATAATAAAAAAAGCAGTCAATGAGGTTTAGCTTGAAGTAAAAAGATTAGCTTAGTTGAGAATAATAGATTTATTTATAATAATTTGACTGGAAAAGTGTATATAAAATTGAAGTATTTTTTTAACCTTTGTTTTATAACGTCAAGCTAGACAAGGGTGTAGGAGTTTGTAGACAAAATATTAGGCTGATTTATTTATTAAGGTTTATTGTTACTGAATGTAAATATATAAATTAAAATACTCATATGAACAGCGAAAAAAAATACGCGGAATGTGATGATCTTCTGGAATAAAAATAATTAATTCCAAGAGGTTAGTTTAAAGGCTTAGAAATTGAGGAAACTATAAATAAAGCTATAAAGAAAATAAAAACAACAGAAACTATCACTTTCGTACTACAAAATAAAAAAAAATCAACTTTTTATTAGCAACTCTTTATTCATTAGATTATTAATAGTTTACAAGGTAACTCACTGGGCTTGTTATATTTACTATTGTATCAGTTGTCGGCTTCTTAATATAATGACTATAGAGCGCTAGCAAGCAAGGCATGAGAAGAGAGATTCCTGTTATGATGAACTCTTCCATTTATAATCAGTGCTACCAGTGAGAATATTATTATCTAAAAAAACATATACTAAACTACAAGTAAAAAATTAAGATTTTACGATGGAATATAAAAAAAACCTAAAAAACTGAAGGACAAAACACAATATCTACTTCTTCTGAAACATTAGAAAAAAAAAATTTTTTCCTATGTTGTGTGATATGATAGGATAAGTAATAAAGAATAGATTTGCAACTTTTCTTAAACGATTGTGAAGTCTAAACTCAGATTTTTCAATCTTTTTAGAGCTTAGAGACAAAGGTGAAGCTACCAGTAAGTCAGTGAATTTTATTGTTAAAAAATTTAATAGGAAAGATAAAAAAGTTATAATATCAGCAAGATTAAATAATTAAAAGGGGATTAGTCGATTACGACTAACTTGTGTAGAAAAAAACCCTGAAATAGAGAGATGCTGCTTTTTATAATAAAATAAAACTTTATGAAGAAATGATTCAATTTTTTATCAGAATTCCATATATCGAGGTTCTTTTTTGGTTAAAAATTCAAGGATTGTCAAGCAAATGGATAGTATCTGGTCGATTTGTGGTAATATTTATAGCATGTTCTTAATAAAATCTTTTTTAGTCTCTTTAAGAATAGTATAACCCTTAATAACACAATTTATATACTTCATCAGTATACTCTCAGCATATTTTGCATTTAAAAGTTTCTGCTTTGTAATATTTAAATACAAAATAATCCTTGCACTAAAAAAACCAGTTTATCATTCTGATAATCTTCTCCTTCATAGTAAAATCCAAAGTCAAAATCTTGAAATTATAAATATTATCATTTATCATCATAATATTTTCTAGTTTTAAATCCCTATGGAAAAATTTTGGTATTAGGATTCTTGTATGTAGGGGGTTTTGCTAAGAATGACTTATCCTCTGGTGAAATTTTAATCAAAATATTTGAGTTTACTATATAGCTGAAAATAGAAACGATTAAAATATAGCTAAAAGATTTGAAGGATTTGCTTATGATTGTAAAGGGATTTTTATAACCTTTATGCTTATATCATAAAAATAAGATTTAGGTTTTATTTGAAATTGCTTATACAGTAAGTGATTTTAAAGAAATTATAAGGCTCAAATGATAATTGGAATCAAAAAGTTGGGATAGTTTTAAAAAAGATTAGGTCTATGATTATAGGGATAATCGTTTAGTTTTTTAGGGTGGTTTTTAAATTTCGGAGGTTTTTATATGAAATTTTATGCCTTCCGAAAATTGATTTTTATAACTAGTTTTAAGAGGTGATGATGAAAGTTGTAAAAGTGGATAAATAAGAATAAATATAAAATGTTCTATAATTTACAACTAATCTTTAGTTAAATTTTCAAGTTCTTAAAAAATATATTAAAAAGCCGATTCTTATTTCTGTTTAAAATCACATCTTAATAATCTACACAAATTTATCAATTTATTTCATAATTAGACATGATTTCACATTTGAACCATACTCAAATATAATTGAAATATAAAAATAATTTTCTTATATATAGCCTACCAAAAAACTTATATATTTATTTCAAAAAACTTAAACTCCAATAACAATCACAGACACATTCCTCAAATGAAAATCCTTTGCAACATTTATCTAAAAATTATCAATCCAAAAATCTTAATCCCCAAAAACAATTTAAAAAAATTCCCCAAACTATCAAACTAAATGTATAATATGGTAGATATCGCAGGTAAAGATCTGAAAAATTCATTGATTAATGCAGATGTCTGGGACAGTCGTATTTGCCGAGCATTTTTCACAGGTTATTGTCCAGAAGGAACCCAATGTAAACTCAAGCATATTCAGCCAATAAGAGAAGTGGTCTGTATATCTTTTTTACTATACAATGACTGCAAAAAAGGTCCTTTATGTCCTTATCTCCATGAAATCATCATTGATAAACTCCCTGAATGCCGTAATTTCGCTGCTGATGGGACTTGTAACAATTCTGACTGTAAATTCGGTCATTCATCCACAGTCAAAAAAAAAGTAAAAGAATGCGCATATTACAACATGGGTAAATCCTAATCAGGTTTTTGTGAACAAGGTCGATTCTGCAAATTCAAACATGTTCGACGTGAATTATGCTTTGAGTTCTTTGAAGAAGGCAAATGTCCCGCCGGCGAGCTTTGTAAAAAGTATCATTTAAAGAACATTGCTGAAGCTTATTTGGCTGAAGCATTTTTCAAGCTTCATCCTGAGTATCAGAATTCAAGATTTGAAGATCTTTCTGAGTATTGTCATAAGTGTAATAACTTTGGTCATCCAGCAATACGTTGTGCAGGATATTTTTCTGAAGCACAGACGTTTAGGTGTTTCCGCTGTGGTACATTAGGGCATAAAGCTAACAAGTGTCCTTTAGCCTTATGATTTACATATGAAATATAAATAAAAAAGAGACTTAGGATAGAAAAGGAGCATTCGGTTAGTTTTGGTTTTTTTTAATGAGAAAGTGAAGCTATTATTTAGTAAGTTGGAGAATAGATTAGAGATTTTAATGAAGGCTTTTTGGACGATTGTGTGGAAAATGTTGAGGAAATTTTATAATGAATTTTTGTTGTTTTTTTTGTGATTTTAATAAGGGTTTTGGAATAAGTTTAGAAATTTTATTCCGATTATTCTCCCATATACACTAACTTTTAAACCTGTTATATTAAAAAAAAATTATAATTATTCCAGTTATCATCCCATTTCTTTCCTATATAATTATTATCTTTTTTTTTATCATCATCAATAAAATTTAATAACCATCTGAAACTATTACCCACTCCAAAAATCTTTTATCTTATTCTTACATCTAATTTAAAAACAACATGATTTCCTTATTAAAAAACCCTATTTCTAACATACCCAGTTTTTCTATCACCATCTAATATTCTCACCAAGCCTAAAAACAATTATTTTTCTATGAAAACCATAAATTCTCATAATAACATTAATCTCATTTTTACTCCAATCTTTATAAAATCATACAACAACTCAAACTACCTAAAATTTAATATAAAAAATATAAGCAAATATTTATTCATCTAATAAGACTAATAAGACTTATAATATTGAAATAAATGGATAAAAGACTAAAGCTCAAAGATTTCATACTAGAGCTAGAAAAAGAAGAACAAAACATCGAAAAACAAAAACTTTGCCTTAAAAACGATGGGATCCTCGACGAAAACCTAGATTGTTACTTGACTGAAAGTATGAACCTCATAAAAGAGAGAAAAGAAAAACTGATCAAAGACTTTTACCCCACAAAAATACATAAAAATATAGAAACTAAGCATTCTCCTACAATAATCCCTATAAAAAATCCATACAACAATAATAAACACTACATTTCCCATGACCAGCAAGTAAATAACAAATCATTATATTCGGTTCATAACATTCAAAAGAAAAATATCCCACCTCTTGCCACTGAAATCTTTAAAAAAAAAGTTAGTCCCGAACGTGGAAATAGTCCTTCTGCCATAAGATATTCACCTCAGTTATTTCCACCATCCGAAATAGTTGAAAAAGTAAAGAATTTAGATATTTTATCTGTTTATGAGTCTCCTGTAAGTAGTACTAGAAGTTCAGGAAGCAGTATAGATAAATTAGTCTGTAATAGTACTGGGAATATTGATGCTTATAGTTATGAATTATATAAAAAGTATCAAGAAAAAAGAGAAATTAGAAACCGTGCTCATGAAGATATGCTAAAATTGAAAGAGCAGATTCTATTACAAAAAGAAAAGAAATTAGAAGAAATGTTGAAAATTATAATGGTTCAAGGAAATGCTTTAGAGGATGATTTTGATAGAAAAAATACTAGGGTGAAAAGTGGAAATAGAGAGTTTTTATCGCCGAAAAGTGCGAAGAATACGAGATCACCAAAACCTATGAATAATTATGATGTTAGGGATATTGACAAGTCTTGTAATAAAAAAGTTGTAAGGGATATTTAGACTGATTTGCTTAGTTCGATATATGGGATTCCGAAAAATAAAGTTGACCAGTTTGCTGCGTTGGTAAACAACAAGATGAATCACTGATTATTATTAAAATATGTTTATTAGATTAAGGTAAGTAGAAATTTTGAGGCTGAGTTGAGGATTATTGAGGAGTTAAAAGAAAATTTAAGGATACTATGATTTTATTAGATTTTTTTAAGTTGGGGTTTATAAATAAGGTTAACAGGCTTAGAAAATTAAGATTGGATGTGGAAAATGTAGGTTTTTAAGGATTTTATGCAGGTTGTTTTATGATATATTATAAGATTTTGGGTAATATTTTTAGATTAAAATATTATGTGTTATGTTAGAAGTTTAGATGTTATGATTGTTTATTTAATATAGTTCCATGATATTAATATAGTTATATAGGCTAATGTTTTTTATGTAGCAAATAAATTACTTTAATTTTATAGTTTAAAAAACTATTTTCTTAATACAACTTTAACATAATAAACTTTTTCCATACAAAATTATTAGCATAGACACTCATCTTAATCAAAAAAAAAAACTACTTTTCTCTATGATTATATTTCCTCACAGCCTTCATATTAAAGTATTTCCAAGCATTTATTATAAAAGCATTATTCTTAAAAAGATTAAAATTTTCCAATTCACTATACATTTCTTATATCCTGAAACTAAAACTTATCATAAACTCATCAATTTTTACTTAAAAATTCTAAATTAATAAAAAATAATATACGTATTTATTCGTGTTGAAGCATTCTGACAAAAGTATTATTAAGCATTTCAGTAACTTGGTCAATTGTATAACTACCTTCACTTAAGTTTTTTATAGTAAACTCTTTAGGAATTAGCTTTTCTGTCTCATATTCTTGGAAGAGATTTATCACTTGATTTCTGGTCATTGGGAAAGTTTTCCCTGCTAGAAGTTCTTCTATATATTCAGGAGACTCTAACAAAGAGCTTACTACCAAATCATTTGACAAATTGCTTAAATCTACACCAGCAAATAATGCATCTGCTATATCTTCTCCCCATATGCCTTGTTCTTCAGCTTCCATATTTTTATGTGATTTTTTTTTTAACAAGAAATGCTATGGTAATAAAATATTTACTTATATGATGTCATAAGTTAGATGAATGATTTTATCTTAGGATAGGGTGTTAGGGTGTTAATATAAAAGTTAGGTTTAAGGGAAATTTGATAAATGATAGGAAAAAAGTAATTTTTTTTTAAAGAAAAGCTAAGGATTAAGATTAAACTTATATATTGTTTAAGGTATAAAAACTTGTTAGTTTTATATGATTTATAAAGAAAGTAGATGATAATATCATTTGTTTGATGCACAAATCCAACGTCAGCCATATTTTTGTTCATACTGGCATTTTGTTTCTGACAGCTTTTACTTTATCCTTATAAACTCTACAAATATAAATTACCCTACCTACTTATATCAATCCATATTATTAAGCTTAAACCTCATCCAAACAAAAACCATTAATTAAAAATCCTTACAATATATCATCACAAATTTAAACTTTATCATAATTTCAAAACCCTCACGATAATACCCATTTCTTATCCTAAAAATTTTATAACTTAAACTCAATATCTTAATCCCTTTTATATAAAATGTCAGAACTAAAAGGAAATATCCCTATAGACAGTCCATCAAATTCTCAAAGTATTCAAGGTAAAATTGATTTACAATCTGATTCAAACAGTCTTAACGAGCCAGTAATTCAAACAATAGTATTCTTAACTTAGCTACATGATTTAAAAAGAATATGTTATAAACTAAAATGTGTTATGATTCCTCGATTAAGTAATGATGAAAAATCCAAAGAGCTTCGTGACTGGGATTTATGGGGACCATTGATTTTATGTTTAATGTTAGCTTTAACATTATCTTTATCAAGTGATGAGTATTTTATATATAGTAATGATACAGGGACATTGATATTTAGTATTGTATTTGTTGTAGTGTGGATTGGATCTGCTGTAGTTACAATAAATGCTCAGTTGCTTGGAGGGACTGTTTCTTTTTTCCATAGTGTATGTCTATTGGGATATTGTTTATTTCCTTTGAATATTGCTGCATTGATACTAGCATTTATTGGAGATATTTCTGTGTTTATCAACTTGGTTTTGGTGGTTTTAGGACTGAGCTGGAGTACTTTTTCATCAATTGGGTTTATGGCTGGACTAGTACCTTCTACAAGAAAAGCTCTTGCAGAATATCCGGTTTTACTTTTCTATCTGTTTCTAGCATGGTTGATTCTTATGATTTTTTAAGGCTTAATTAACATATAATTTTATAGTCTTAAACTTGCTATGTAGTTTTTCAATATTTTTTTTGTATCTCAGATTTGCTTAAATATAATATAAAACTATTGTATCAGATTCGATTTAAAGACATAAATCTCAACTCTGAGAACTGTATATTTTATAATCAAACACTTATCAGAAATCAAATTATAATCCCTTAAAATTTTCGAAAATATATTTTTGATGAAAACTGATACTAAAGTTCAACAAAAACCTAATAACAAAACTGGGTAAACTAACTCCTTATAAAAACCCCCAAAACTCATTTACCTAGCCCAACAACAAAATCTTAACTAAAAACCTCACAAATTTCCTATAGAATCCTTCATCAAAAATCACCCCAACAGCCACCACTATTTTTTTCACCAGAAATCAAATATCAAACCTCAGAAATTACAGACAATTTCAAAACCTAAAACCTAAACAACAATAAAATATCAAAATTTCCTTTATCTAGTCTTAAAACCAAAAAAAAAAATCTTAATTTTCCTTTATCAAACTAAATTAAACTCTTCCCAACCAAAATTAAATGTTGTAATAAATGAAAGTTGTGGCCATTTTGCTACTAAGCACTTTATGTCTTGGTTCAAGTCTTTCTGACAAGAAAAGACTAGGGATAACCTTTAATGAAGTCATGGAAATCATAGGTGGAGTTCTAGTTGGTATGGGTGCTGACATTAATGCAACAGATGTTGCCCCTTGTATAAGTGATACAGCTTATATGGGTTTAAACCTTGAAATAGCAGCCAAAGATTATTTAGAAAATACATACATTAGTAAAGTTCAAGCTATGGCACATTTAGGCTTAGCTTATAAAGAACTTCCTGATTGGATATTAAAATGTAAACCAGCTAGTGTTGAACTTGGTGATGCTATTGCAAGAATGGTTTTAGCATGGGAACACCCATTAAGTGTTATTTATCATGTAGGAGAAAATCTTATTGTTAATGGGCAAGATATTTTTGCTGATGTAAGCTATGCGATGGGAGCTTGGGAATATGGACTTTATTATGAGTTTGGGTTCTATTGTGGAAAAGCTGGATTTGAGATTGCTTATATTCCACCACCTAAGCCTAAAATTTCTTCTTCGGCTGTTGGTAATGTTCTGAAAGGGATTGCCAAGTCGACTAGTTTGCCGATTTTTGACTGCGTTGAAGAATCTGGTGCTGCTGAAATTTTTGATGAGGCTTTCAACTCTGAAATCACATTTGGAGAAGTTTCTTCATCGTTACTCACTTTATCTAATGCCTTAGATACTCTGTTTGGTGAATTCAACAGATGCTCTGGCTTCGACCTTAGCAGTTATTTCATGCCTCAATTGGAAGCTCTTGCTAACCCATACAGTCTTTATATTCATAAGCGCACAATTGTCCTCAATGGTGCGGATTTGAAAGACTTCAACACTGCCAGATTGAATTACAGAATGATGGACTGGGAAAACGCTGGAGTTTATATTGGGAAAATGCTCCTAGCTTTAGAGGCTTAAATTAGTTAAGACTTAAGATAGAATATAAAGGCTTATATATCATTTTTTAAGGGTCTTGAATGATTATTGGGACAAATTTCCCATGTTTTGCTTGGATACACATAACCTTTAAAAATATTTCTCATATAAAAACTAGCAAATATCCCATATTTCTAATACAATAATTCATCATCTNATAAATTTTAGCATTTTGGTATGATGCCATAAATATATAAACTATTACATAACCTTTAAAAATATTTCTCATATAAAAACTAGCAAATATCCCATATTTCTAATACAATAATTCATCATCTCTTATTTATTCTAAATTATGCTAAATAACTTCTTCCAAAGCTCTCAATCTGTATATCTCTTAAACTTCCAGTAAATTTTCCGGTTTTAAATCAAAAAGCATCTCACAATCTAAACCCAACATAAATCCTAAAACCAACCCAAAAACTAACCTTCGATATTCATCAAAATTCTACCACAAAAAATTATAAGAAAATTCAATTGTCATACACAAATCTTCATTTCTTTAACATAATCCTCAATTTCAAAAAACCTATTCTAACCCCAACCTTTTAAAACTTCCTAAAGCCTCCTAAAACTTCTCAAAACCTATAATCTTTAAACAAACTCCAACCCTAAAGTCTAATAATTGTTAATTAAAATTAATTAACTTCATTCTAAATCTTTCAACTGGTTTCCCGCATAAGTTTTCAAGAACTTAAAGCTATTATCATAAAAGTCTTCAAGTTGTTTCAGAAACCCAGGATTTGGTTCAGCTCTATTCCTATGTTTCTTAAGAAAATCCATCCCTTCTTCAAGAGACAGTCCAAAAGTCCTCATTAAAAACATAACAACTAAAGTCGCTGATCTCGAAACTCCAAGCGCACAATGAACTAATACAACATTACTAGCCCCAAGTTGATTTTCATGCATAGCAGTTTCTACAAACTCATAAGCCTTCTGAAAAAACCTACAAATTTTCTCATCTTCTTGATCTACAACTGTAACCTTACAGTATTTTACATTAGAAAACTTATTCGCACTTCCTTTAGTCGCATTGACAATATGCGTAATTTTCAAATTCTGGATAACATGAGGGTTATGTGCCTGTTCCTCAGACCCTAGATATAAAAACCCTGGGATTATTTCATTAGGATATTCTTTAACCCTTGGTCCATCTAATAAAAAACTATACCTGATCATATATTCTTCAATATCTCCAAGCATATGGATTTCTTTACATTTATTTCTTAGTAGGATTTTTCTAAGTATTTCAGCTTGGTCTATATAATCCAATGTAAAAGATATGATGATACACTGCCTTCTTAGCTTGCTAGTATCTGTTATTTTAGATATATCACTGAGAGTTGTTTCAGCCATAAGATTTTCACTTGGGACCAAAACAGATAAAGGTAGATGGATTAACCGGAACTCTTCTGAGTTTCTGATGTCAAAGTGTTTAGTTCGGCCATGGTAATGCTGGAAAATGTTGAAAATAAACTGGAAGTGCAACAGATGAGAGTCATTGAAACATTCAACAGGGTCCATTTAGATAAAATATAGGCCGATTAAAATTACTTACATATTCATTATAAGTATTGTAATTTTATCAAACTTTTTATAGGTAATGGATTTATTATAGAGAGAATAAGATAATTATATGACTTTTTTAGATCAATTTAGTTTGGATTATTAGTTAGGCTTTTAGATGATCCATGTTGAAATATGACATTTTATATGGTAGGACTTTTAAAGTTTATTTACAATTTTTATCGAAGAGGTTTAGTTATATCAAAAACTTCAGCTAAAAAATGTTTCAACCTTAAGTATAATCTTACAATTTATATTAAAATAATAATCATAATAAATATATTATAATCTTAAATCCCACACTAAACTAAATCATCATCTCATAATCGTCTCTTATACTCACATTTATCATCATTCCTTTCTAAATTTTCTTCAAATCTAATATTCTAATAATAATCCTTATAAAACCCCTCTAAACTTCTCAAATCATCAATCTAACTTTTTTTATTATTAAAAAACTCAGCCCTTCTATTTCTAAACCCTAAACCTACACTTCAAAATTTACTTATAAATAATCATCAACAGTTATTATCCTAATCTCATTACCCAACATCATCTTCTCTTTCTCTTAAAAACCCTTAAAAAAACTTCTATATCATAATCAATACCTAAACAATAAACTCATAATTTTATCATCTTAAATATATATAATGGGAAGTTGCTCTCTTAAAGGTCAATCAGGAGAAAATAAAATCCAACCAATAATCATAGGCAAAAAAATCCTAACAAATGCAGAAGGAAAACAAATCGAAGGGGAAATTATGCGTCAAAGAATTTCAAAAACCAAGCAAAAAGGGGCTTTACTGGAGGTACGAAAAGGTTCAATACCAGTAATGGATGCTCCCACAGCACAAGTTAAAGAAGCCAAAAAATCTTCTCGCGACGTGGAAATCATAGAAAAATCCTTTGAAAAGCATTTTATATTCACAACTCTGACACAAGACCAGAAAAAAGCTGTCATCCAAGCTATGAAACTTTATACATTAACATCAAATCAAGTCATATTTCGTCAAAACCAGCCAGGAACTAGTTTTTTTATTGTCTCCTCAGGTTTACTTGAAGTCTTAGTCAATGATATCCGAATCAACACAATCACTGAAGGTCAAGGATTTGGTGAATTAGCTTTAATGCATGATTCTCCACGTACAGCAACAGTAAATACTTTAACCCCAGCAACTCTTTGGGGCTTAGACCGTAACTCATTTAAAAAAATCATAGAAGATCTAAATGTTAAGCAATATCAAGAAAACAAAGCTTTTATTGAAAGTGTTTCAGTTTTCGCTATTCTAAAACCTGGACAAATAGAATCACTTGTTGGATCATTAGTTACTTCTAATTATGCTCCAGGACAAGTTGTTGTTAAAGAAGGGGATATTGGGGATTTATTGTTTATTATTAAAGAAGGTATTGTTTCGTGTACAAGAAAAGATGTTGAGATTAAGAAATTTGTCAAAGGTGAATATTTTGGAGAACAGGCTCTTATATATAATAGTCCTAGAACAGCAACTTGCATAGCTGTGACTAATGTAAAATGTTTATGTATTGATAGAGAAAATCTTAACACAGCACTTGGATCACAGTTGCAAGCGATAATATTCAAGAATTCTCAATCAATTATTATAGAAAAAAATGATACTCTTAATAAGCTTTCAAGTGTTCAAGCAGAAAATCTTATCAATGCTATGGAAATAAAAAAATACCAGTCTGGGGATATTCTGATTGAAGCTGGGACTGTTAAAAGTTCAATCCTAGTCATGATTCTCAAAGGTAAAATCCTCAGTGGCGCTGATACTTATGAGAAATTCACTTGTTTAGGAGCTGAAGATATTATTGAAGAAGATGAGGATAAGAAATATGAATACGATCTTATAGTTGATGGGGAAACCGATATCGCCATAATTACAAAATCTGAGTTCGAAAAGAGTATTGGGGGGAAATATCAGTTAGTTACTGATAATAATCAAGCATTTGTTATTTTAAAACATGTTCAGCTTTTTAGAGGACTTAGCAATGATAAAATTTACTCTTTATTAGCAGCTTTAAAAATTGAAAAATACGCTCATGGACAAGTGATTGTGGAACAAAACAGTGATGGTGATGCTTTTTATATAGTTAAAACTGGTAAAGTTGAAGTGAGTATTGATTCGCATGTAGTCAGGACAATTACTAAACATGATTATTTTGGGGAAAGGTCAGTAATTTTTAATCAAAAACGCACAGCTACAGTTATTGCTTGTGGAAATATGGAATGTTGGGTGTTATTTCAAGTAGATTTTATGAGGATTATTGACCAAGGGCTTAGGACTCAGTTGATAAAAAGGATTGAGCTTCAAGATGATAATTTAACTTTAGAAGACTTATCCTGTGTGAAAATGCTTGGAAAAGGAATGTTTGGTAATGTTTTCTTAACAGTTCATAAGACTAAGAAAATTTTTTATGCGCTAAAAACTGTGGATCGGAGAAAAATTCATGCTTATGAACTACAAGAAAGTTTGATTTTAGAAAGAAAAGTACTTATGCAATTAGACCATATTTTTATTATGAAACTAGTTAAAACCCTTAAAGATCATAAACGTGTATATTTTGTCCTTGAGTATGTTAGAGGAATGGATTTGTTTGATGTTATAAGGAAAATGCCTGTGGTTTCTGAAGAAGATTCACGTTTTTACGCAGCTTGTTTTATAGTCATTCTCCAGCATCTTCATGATAGGGATATAATCTATAGAGATCTGAAGCCTGAAAATGTAGTTGTTGATGAAGAAGGGTATTTAAAACTTATTGATTTTGGCACAGCCAAAATTGTCAATGGAAGGACTTATACTATAGTAGGTACACCTCATTATATGGCCCCAGAAGTGATTCTTAGAAAAGGTTATTCAGTAGCTGTTGATTATTGGAGTTTAGGTATCGTCCTTTATGAATTATTATTTGAAAAAGTCCCTTTTGCTGAAGAAGAAGAAGATCCTATGATTGTATATGAAATTGTCTTAACAGCAAGGCTTAGATACCCAAGATTACAAAAGTCAATAACTGAAGTAAAATCTGTTATTGATCAACTTCTTAATAAAAACCCTTCATTACGTATGGGTGCTGGGTTTGAAAAGCTCAAATCACATCCTTGGTTTTCTTTTATAGACTGGGAAAAACTTTTATCTAAAGATATAAAATCTCCATATATACCTAAAGTTAAGAAACTTGATCCTGATTTAATTTTAGAACATATGAGAGATCGATCCTTAGATGGTTTTCTAGCCAAAGAAGAAACTGACAACCTTCCTGAACCATCAAGAAAATCTAGTTCCAAATGGGATATAGATTTCTAGTGTAATAAGCTACTATAATATTATGCATTTTTAGCATATAAATTAGGAAGGATAAGTCTTTTAGATGTTACTGAAGATTTCTGAGGAGAGTCCGACAATCGACTTTTTGGGGCACTTAATCTTGATGTCATTGCTTCTTGTCCAGGATTTTTTCTTGATCTTGACATAAGCCATTTATGCTGAGTTTTATATAGCATATCATTAGTGTTTATAAGTTTTATTGGAGACCATTTTCGTAATGTTGTATGGAATGGTTTTGAACCATATTGTGATAATAAACCACCACTATTGATGTTTATATATGAGTCACGACCTGTACCATTTGATGAATATCTGGCAAGCTTTGCATATATACGAGGTTGACGTGGAGGAGAATTGTTTGGATTTGGATGATTTTTTGATAGAGCAGTTATGAAACCTTTTTTAAAAATCCCCCCGTTGTCGGTAAGGATGTAAGAGTCTCTTCCATAACCATCTGGAGAGTAGTGTGCCGTTTTTCCTGCGAAGGTTCGTGAGAGTGGAATCATTTTTGCAGATTTTAATTATGGGTTTAGGATTATTATGATAATCATTTTGATAGGAGTTTTTTAAGTTTTTATAGTTATGATAGATGATGTTAAGAATTTTTAGGTTGATAATAATTATGTTCACTATTGGGGAAAATAAAGATATAATTTTAATAGGATTTATAAATAAAGGTGAAGTTATAAGTTTTATATGAAGTTTTTAGTTTTTCTTATATAAATTTAATATTTTTTTCTTTTGGTTTTATAATATCACAGATTTTTTTTTGAGTTTTTGAGTTTTTGAGTTTAGAGATTTAAAGATGGTTATTAAATGATATAGATGATTTTCTTTGTATTACCAAATATTAATTACCTTTGATTTTTTTTTATGTAATTGATTTATTATATAAACCCATAAGATATTATAATAATAAATCATTAGAATTTGACAATGACTATTTGATGAAGATAAGGATAAATGTCTAATCAGTATATATTTATATAAATTATTCCATTATTATTTATCTCTACAAGGTAAAAAATTGTATATAATTTGTTATTATTTTATGTCAAAGGGTTTTCATAATATTATTCATGATCTTTAAGTTATCTTCTTTTATCTATCTTTGTCTTGTTTTAGATGAAAATATATAATCAAAGTAATCTATAGTTAAAAATATATACAATATAAGGCATATAATAAATGGAAAGGGCTTGTGTTACCTGCTCGAAAACTGTAAATCTTCATAGAATTCCAGGCAAAGAACAATTATATATTTGCCAAAACTGCATTAAAATCTTACCAAAAGATGAGCCTGATATACATGATACATGCAATAGTATATGCTATTCTTGCTTCATCAATCCTCCTTCATTCCTAGATATCTCACAATCTACGATAAAGAAAATATGCTACAATTGTGCACAGAAAATCACCAAGTCAGGAGAGAAAAGGTTTATCAACATCAAATGGGAATCTATAGTTAAAAATACAACTGGAATATCAAAATATAATCTTATTAAAGAAAATATAGACTCTCTAAAAAAGTCTTTCAAGACAATTCTAGATAAAATTGATAACTCTCGAAACTTGATTGTCAAAGATCAAGAAAAAATTGTAGGGAAAATAAACCAGTACTTTAAAGCTAAACTTGAAATAGTTGATAACTACAAAAAAGAAATAGAAACTATGCTTTCAGAATTACTTAAAGAAGCGAAGAATGAAATCTGGGATGGGAATTATATGAACTCAAACAAAAAAGGTGTGCAATTGATAAAAAGCAAAAGAAGCAGAAATTTGCTTAATGAGAGAAATATTTGCAATCATGTTGTTAATCATAATCAAATAGATGAAGCTTTATTTAAATTGTGTGAGATTGAAATTATGCCTAAAACAGATGTAATAAGTGATATATCTCTAATGGTGTTTATAAGAAAAACAAGGCCTATCTTTCAAATATATCTTGACACTCAAACTGGAGAAATGCTAAACATTCAAAACCAATTCGCTGAATGGGGAAATCAAGCATCATGGTGTTCTTATGAAAATGGGGATATATTATACACAGGTGGAGAATCATTAGAAGGTATAAGCAATAAATCTTATCTTATAATTGGAAACAATAATATTCAACAAGTGGCAAATTGTGTTCCTAAAAAAGGTCATTCTTTATGTTATCATGAAGGGCTTATTTATAGTATTGGAGGATCATTAGATATAAATGAGAGATATAATAGGCTTAATAATACTTGGGAAAGGATTGCTGATCCTCCTGAAAGCTTTGGATCATGTTCAGTTATCGCTAAATCTCAAGAATTACTTATTGCGCCTTTTAAAAGAAGATATTTTTTTGCTTATGATATTAGGAAAAATACTTTTATTAAGATTGGAAATGTTCCTGTTAATCAAAATTTGTCCAAACTGCTTTTGAAAACTTCAGATGCTATTTTTTGCTTATCTAGGAATAATGTACTTATGTCTAACCCTGATGGAAGACTTTGGAAAATTGTATCAAATAGCATTCCAGATTTAAATTGGTGTAGTCTTGGTACACCATCTTATTATGACAAAAAATTTTACTTTATATTAGATGATTTTTCACTGTATATGTTTTCAACAGTGGACTATAAAGCTCAAGGAATCAAAATAAATAAAGCTTAATAAACAGCTAAAGAGTTTTATATCAATAATTTGTTTTAAATTATGGGTTTATTCTTATTGAGTTTCCAATAAACACTTTGTATTATAATTTATACTGAATATAATAATTGATTTAAATCCATATTTAGATTATCATAGTTAATATTTGATACAACTTTTTGAATTTTTTTATGTTATTATATAAATATAATCAATGCACTTAGTAAGAATGCACTCTAAATCATCATTAGGATTTTCAAATGGATCACAAACATCAAGGGTAAAACATTCACAAAAACCTACTCATTCAACATTTTCTAATCCTTTCTTAAAATCAACTATTTCATTAGATTCAATACCTCCAAGGTTCTTATCTCCAGTAAACAAGGTTAAGCATGAAATTTCAGAATCTATAAAAGAACTACAAAGTTCGGGTAGTTATTTAGTTAAGGCTAAAAATGCTTGTAAAGCTTTAGAAGTATGTGCAAGTGAGAAAGGAACTTACCAAAAAGAAATGAAATTGATTGTGGATGCAGCTAAAGAAGCTATTTTTCAGAAAAAAGAGCAGGTGGACGAAAATATTTTAAGCAGAATTTATGAAAATCATACTGAAGTAATCTTAGACAATACCCATATCCCATATATCTATATCGCAGAAAGTGCCTTAATTTGTTATCAAGACTTAAATCAAGAATTTATTTCATACAAAGATCACTCTGCATATTTACATAAAGGTAATATCTAATAAGAATTATCAATACAAAATAGCAACCTTGAATCAGAAATATCCTATCTCAAAAAATATATAAATGAAAACATATCTGAACCCCTCAGATTAAAAGATCATGCAATCAAAATCTGTGAAGAAAAACTAACAAGTTCTGGGAAAATGATAACAAAACTAAACGAAACTAATATAGAAAATGATGAACTAATTAAAAATCTTAAATCACAAATAAGTGTTTATAAACGTAAAGTCCTTGAAATGCAGAATATTGATGAAGAAAAAGAACTTAAAATTGGCCAGTTAAATAAGATTATTGATGAAACTAAAGCTGAACTTAAGAGTATCCAAGAGGAAAATAATAAGATGAAATATTATCTTGGCACATCTTTGGTGAAGTTAAAAAAAGCTAATATTAGAGAGAAGAGTTTGGAGATGAGGAATAATGATGTTGAATTGGAGAATATTAGGTTAGGAGTTAGAGCTGCTGGGAGATTTGAAGATTTAACACCACGACCTTCATTTACCGGCATTGAAAATCTTTTACCCGATGCGCCAGACTCTACAAAAGATCGTGTGAAAAAAATCATCAGCCTCGCTCTAATCAAACAACACTCAGAAAAATCAGTGAATAACAAACGAGGCTCGTTTCTTATAACAACTAAGCGTATATCAAAAAGCAAACAAAAAATGTCTCCTGTTCTGTCCCCATCTATAGCCGAAGGCGAAGTAACTTACACTTAATTTTTACATAATTATTATCAAAGTTCTTAAAAGAGTGTTTGTTTTGTATCAATTATAATTAAATCTATATTTAATTTAAAGGAGGCAGATATAAGAAATTATGTTTTCTCTCCTAGTCAAAAGCTCTTTCTGTATCAAAATTTTAATCTAGTTAGTAATAATGCCAATCATATTTTGACCTAATCTAGATGATATTTTAAATAATTTTCTTTATTATGCCTATAAAAAATACCAGAAATCAAATATTCTTCTTGTGACTATTATTTACCGATAAGCATCCTCCATAAAATATCTTCACAAAAACTCATGAGGAGAATAATTATCGCCCTAATCAAATAACAGCCAAAAAATGAGTTTCCATAAAAACTCAACTATTTCCTCTATCCCTATCTATCCTATACTTAATTTTCTACATCATTTATCCAATCTAAATCTCAAAAAAACTTCGGTTTTCTATTAATCTAATTAAATCTATAAAGAATTCAGTTTTTTATTCTGAAATATCTTCAAGCCCTTTTTTCATCTTATGGTCACAGTTTGAAGCGGCATATTGGGCTAAATATGGACACCTGTTCATAAAATTTTGGAAACTCATATCCCTAAGCCTTTGGAAGAGAGAATGGTTTTCGAAAGAATATTTGATCATCTCATCAATTTCATCTTTAAAAATGGATAGTCTATTAGTGAACTCTTTCATAGCTTCTTGTAGTTTTGGATCATTGACAATAAGCCCTTCACGAGTTTCTAAATAAAAACTTAGTTTAGCTGCAATAATATTAAGTGAAGGTTCATGGTTTCTAAAAATCGAGAACATAAGTTTCAGCTCATCAATTTTACCATTCTTAAGCATATCCTCAAATCCAGTTCCAGGCATTTCTAGCACAGCCCTTGCATTATTAGCAACTAATTCATTAATAACAATTTTCATCAAAGGGTCTTTTGTACAAGGCTCCAAATACTCTTGTAATCTACGTTCTTCATTAGCAAAAGCTTGATTTACCGCATGAAGGTACTCAGGGCAAGACATTGATGTTATCCATTGTTGAGACTTTGAAATATAAAATTCTTTGGTTTTTTCCAAAAAAATATTCTCAAACTCTTCATGGTATAAATCCAAATTAGGTTGTCCTATCCATAAAAATTTACCTCCAGTATTTTCTATACTAAATTTATCACATCCTAACTGAGCAAAACATAATAAAGTTTCTTTTATAGTATTAATATCGATATAGGCACCATTTCGCTCATTATTTATTTGGTCAATAAGCGCATTACACAAATGCACTTTGATTTGATTAAAGACCTGTGATTTAAAAATAGTCATACCTGCTAAAAAAAGAGAAGGAAGATTTGTGTTTTTGATATAATATCGATCAAGGAAGTAAAAAAATTTCCTCATCCAATAAACTAGCATTTTGTGGTTTTGCCATCTAAGTAATAATTTTTTAAGTAACTCTTCTCCTCTTAGTTGGAGGAGTTCTCTTTTAACAACTTTTTCTGTATAGTCGGTGATTATTTTCTTGTAATAGTTATAAAGATACTTGCAATTCTCATCTATATCAGCTGCTTCCAGGACTTTAGAGTATGCTTGGACGTATGCCACACTCGTCCTGTTTTCAAAAATTCCTGTATCAAGGGAATTTAAAAGACTATCAATAACTGATGACTTAATTACAGACAACTCAGATTCTAATAAATCCATTTATAGACATTATCATGATATTAACTTATTTTTTATATATAATAAATGTAGAACATTTTTAAAATTGAAGTCTTGATGAGTTACAAGCTCTAAAGGTATGTGCTTAATATGCACATATTAGGAAAGCATTTTCTTTTCCAAAGAGTCCTAAAGGACATAGATTTTTATGTATTAACAAAGATTTGTATAAAGTGAAGAGATGATGATATGCGAATTTATTTTTTTAATGCTAAATTGGACGTAAAAAAGTAGAACAAGACCTTCAACTTGAAGATCTAAGAACGCGCTTGTATGGACTGATAGGAAGGAGTTTAAGGTCAAAAGAAACCCACCTTTTTCCTGACATTCTCTAAATAACTCGCATACTTCTTTGATGAAAAGATCTTTATCATCAGCATCTTGACAGGGCTGAGGAATAGACTGATATCAATAAATTGTATTTCGTCTCATCCATCTTAACATTACAGCTTTTCATCTTATATAATATCAACCTCGCTTTTGGCAAATCACCTAGCCTTGCACAAAAAGTCAAAACTTCATTAAAAATCCTCCCATCAGTGATTATAAACTCGTTTCTTATTCTTTATGCATCTTAATAGCTTTTTCAGCATAGTTCTTTTAGCAAAAGCCAATAATAATATAATTATAGAAATAAACTACTGGGGCAAAACTTATTTGTATGAGCTTCACATTCTTAATAAATGATTTATTTAGTACATGAATATATTATCATTGCTATCAAATATTCATCTGCTTGAATAGGATGATTTTTTATAGACTTCAAAGATTTTTCTACTTTTTTCCGCTCTGACTAAACTTTTTATATAATAGGTATAGTCAACAGTATTATGGTTTTGTCTCGCTTTTCATTGACAATTCTATAAATTTTATCGTGATCTCTTTTATGATTGTAACATGATATTAAAGCTGAAGGGTTTTTTTATTTTAGGGTTTGATTATTTTTGTGATTAAAATTCTCATATTATTTTTTTGTTACATGATTTCTTAATGATTACATATTTTTAAATATAATTTCGAATAATTGTAGTACCAAATTGAAATTTTCTAATATAAAAATCTATAAATTTATATCAATTTCCTCTAGTTTTGTCTAGAAAAAAAACTCAGCACTTTTTTCATAGTTGTTGTTAATTTCATATTAGCTTTAGGAAGATTATCTTTGGTTTCAACAGATACTATTAGAGATTTTCAAGAGAGAGTTTTTTATTAATATTTCTAGAGAGACTTCATTGATGATAATGGTTTGCGGATTATAAATGTTTGATTTATGGTAAAAAAAGAAAGATAAGTAATTTTTTAATATGATTTTAATTATATATTATTATGTGAATAAGGTTGATAGGATTGGGTTGACTTTCATTAGATTAGAAATAATTTATCTTGATTTTGATAATATTTAATGAATGTTTCTGGGTTTTTGTGATTTAAAATTGTATTTTTTATGTGACTATGATAAGTTGGATTAGAATTTAATACGCTAAAGTGAATTTGTTGGGCAATTCGAGTTAAAATATAAATAGAATTTTCATATAAATTCTTCAATAAGGTTATTAAATCAAAGTAATATGTGANAGTTTTAAAATGCACTGGCTATTTTTAAAACTATTCCTAATTTAATTAGAATATGATATAAAAATCATAAAAATATAAATAGAATTTTCATATAAATTCTTCAATAAGGTTATTAAATCAAAGTAATATGTGAATTATATCTAAAAACACAATAATTATGAATGCAAAGGTTAAAGATTTTCAAATATAAAAAATATGCTTAAGTAGTTTTGTTTGAATAGAAAATTAAAAGATGGATTAATCAAACCAAGATAAATTTCTGATATATAAATATTCCCATTTTCATTTTATTTATTTACAATAAACATAAACAAATAAGTAATACTTATTATGAACTACTAAAAATCTTAAAAGTTGCATAAACAAATTTTTTTATTCACAGATTGTGGAAAATCAACACGAAATAAGCTATTTTCTTTACAAAACTAAAGCTGTTATCATACAAAAATACTAATTCAAAAAAAGTTCATGGTCACATTAGTAAAACAGAACTTTTCCCCCTGTAATTCTTCATATCATTTCTGTTAACTTGAAAAAAGCTTTTTCATAAAAAAATAGTGTAAATCAAGTTCAATTTTTTCCTCATAAATCTGACCTTCCTTTATATTTTCCACATGCTTATAAAAATAAATCATCTCATATAATCTACCATATCACAAAGCATTAAGTTCAAGCTATCTAGCCTTCAAGCCTAAGCTTTAATTAAGCAAAATCCACGTTTTCATGGTCCAGCTTTAGAATAAAAAATTTGAAACATTGATGTGACTATAATAAATTTTCTATAGTTGAATCATATACAATAAAAAAACCCACATTAATGAAGGCATACACCTATCTTATTGAATATAAATTTAATAGTTTAGCATAGTACATCTCTAGACACAACAAGGTGTTTTTAAATCTAAAAAATTCGAAAAAGCTAAGTCGTGACTTAAGCCCTAAATATTTAATGGCTCATATAAATGGAAGATCGTCAAAGGCCACTTCTTATACGTCCAATTAAACAAGAAAAGCAATTAAGCGAAATCACCAAATCGAAAATTCTCTTTGACAGATGGCGCTTTTACCGAATCCTTGCTGCCTTAGTTGGATCTTTCTCTATTGTCCCAGGGATAATAGACTATGAATTTCGCTATGATCCTTCAAGAGTTTTAGAATGTGTTCAAAATGATAATTTTACTATGATGCCTAGAATCCTTATGTTAATTTTTTCATATACTGCCATACTCCTTTTAATCCCATATAGAATCTCATACTTAGAATGGAGAACCCATAAACCAAGAACATACTCAGAACTCCCTGCTCAGAAAAAAATCCCTTTGCTTGAAGTTATTCAAAATAGAAAAAAGCCTGAATTGTGGGAATATTTTGGTGGAGATACAGTCCCATCAATAATTCTTTATCAAATTCTACCGTATCCTGGATTGGAATTAACTTTAACTAGTACTCATTATGATGGATATAAAGAACAAGTTGTTTGTTATTATCTTGCCGAGGTATTATATGTTATTTCATTTATGAGGGTGATTGTCCTTGCATTGGCTATATTTTATTTCGGGAAATATAGTAATCCAGTGTCATTAAGACAATGTGAGAAGTTTGGAGTGACATCGGGAATTGGGTTTTCTTTTAAGTGTTATTTGAATGAACGACCTATGTTTATGGTTATTTGCTTTTTACTTTTACCTTGTGTGATAGTTTTTGGTATTGCAGTGCATGTGTTTGAAAGACCGTTGCATAGAGAAGGACAAGATTATGATTATTTTTACAATTGTATGTGGAATGTATTCATCACAATGGCTACTGTAGGATATGGTGATCAATATCCATTAACAGTTGGTGGCCGAGTTTCTCTAGCACTTAGTGCATTTGCAGGAGGAATTGTCCTTTCTATGACTTTTGTAGCTATTGGTAGCTACTTAAATTTATCATCTGATCAAATGGCAGTTTTAAATGAAGTTGACTTAAAATTTGCTGCGGCTAAAGCAATTAATGAGTGTTATAAATTTAGTTGCAAAGAGAAAAAATGCTATTGGGATTTCGTAAGTCTTAGAAAAAAAATCAATGAGTTTAAAGACATTAGGTTCCAAGGAGCTGGAGATGAAAGAGAAGTTACTCCTGAATCTTTAGAAGAAAGAATAAGGCATCTTAATGAGAAAATAGGTGAACTTAGACAATCATCATATAGTTTGCAAAGTAAAATTATAAAACTTGGTTAGGATATAATATTTTAGCAGGCTTATATTAAAAAATAAGGAATTTAGAATAGAAATAATTTACAAATGTTGAGAATTTCGTAATTTTGCATAATAAAACGCATTTAAGCAATACTTTATATATAAAAACTACAAAATCTAGTTTTTCTATGTAAAAGACATTCTTTTTATTATAAACTCAAAAGTTTTTAATCTAAGATACTATAAAAAAAAAAAATTCTATTGAATATGGTAAGGTAAATGGATATCACTTTCTGTTTTAGGTTCATTATCGAAAAGTTCAAATGCAAAACTCGCCTCCGTCTTGTATATGATTAATGCTTTATAGTCAGTATCGAGCATACCTTTAGAATCACAATAAAAAACTGTGTTTCTCCAAAAACAATTAGCCTTTATTGATTTTTATTCTGTTAGATCTAATTCCTCATGTCTTTTACACCTTATCGAGACTTGTAAAACTCATTAAAATCACAAAAATAATTAAATTCCTTCCAGTAATCTTCTGCATTGATGATGGGAACTATATAATCTCGATTATAATCAGACTAGATTTTATGATGAAAAAATACAAACCAAGTATTCAATACTTATTATAAAAAAAAATTGAAGAACTTGCCTTTGACCTTCATTCCTGTTTGCTTAATAATCTTCAGGCACGAGTTGATTATATATTTAGAAATCCACAATTAGATTGTGAATATCGTCAAGCAAATGGCTTCAGTAAAGTTGCCATAAGGGGAATAACCTCTATAATATAAGCACAAGTTCTTTCGGGGATATGCAAAGCTAGCAGGCTTCAGTAGAAAGATATGTGAATAGCTGTATAGAATCAGACGGGATCAAAATAAGAATATCGATTCGTGAATTTCTAGATAAAAAAGTATAAATATCCTCAACTTACACTAACTATCAGTACTAGCAAAGCTTTCTCTATCAATAAACCCTTACCCAAAACCTTATATTGATATTCTAATGCAAAATTTCTTAAAAAACTTATAGTCAAAATTCCCATCAGCAATTCACACATTACTTAAAACATCATAAAAACTATTCCAAATACCACTTAACAGAATTTATTTTATATATAAAAGACTAAAGATTAGCCTTTATACCCTTTAGAATTTTTTGTTAAAAACATAAAACCCTTTGTTACTCTTGTAATCATCTTATCAACCCATAATATTACTTTTAATAACCCTAGTTATGTTAAGGATTAGGATTTGTTTTTTCTTTAAGCACATCCATGCATTTACGAAGTTCTACAACTTGTTCTTGACACTTGCGCCAGTCTTTATGATGAGCTTTTAAGCATTTTTCTAGCATGTCATGATACTCAATACACCCTGTTTTCTGTACGGTTCCACGAACATTGTCATATCTTGTATCACCTTCTTTAATTTTGTCGCACATATTTATATAACATTATAAAATCAAAATAAGGATGTGAATCTAACATAGGAAATTCAAAGATTTTTTATGATAGGTTAAAGATTTCTGATAAGAGAGATTAGAAAAATGATGAGTTTTTAATTAAAAGTGTAAAGATTGACTAAGTTATATAATATATTCTTCTTCCATACCAGGGTCGTATTCATATTCTTCATCAAGTGGTACATTCTGCCCTTCAGCCAACTCAATAATCTCTTCAGTAACCAATCTTGCCGTCCCACAGTCCATAACACTTTTAATCAAACTCTCCACTTTTTTAATCTCATTTAAATCCTCTTTAGCTTCTCTTTTATAAAACCTTGATGTAATATTAAAAGTCCCAGGGGTGATTCCAGACTTAAGTTTATACCTTTCCCCTTTTTCCAGCATTTTATTCAATGAAGTTTCTGCTTAATCCTTACTTTTCGCTCTTGGGTCTTGTTTTTCATGTTCAGGAATTACAAACATCATCTGCGCAATGTCACAGCTTTTAAAGAAATTTATATGGTCCAAAGTCTTATGTGTTTCTACAATACAAGGTAGGTCAAGTAGTATAGAAAAAGTATCTAATGGGCCGAATTTTACTTTAAAAAATCGTCCTGAGTCTTCGTTTTCTACATCAATTGGTGTGAATTCTAGTTTCCAGTCAGAGTTAAAGTTCCGAATCCAGTCTTCAGGAAGTCTGAGGATAGTTTGCTCTTCAGAAGGCATGTTTTATTATATATAAATCGTGAATTAGTATATAAATTCAATTATTTAATGAGGATTTTATGGCAAAATTACGGTTTTTATATAGAGTTTTAGGTTTGTTATATGTTTATATAAAGATCTTTAGGTTTATAAATATGCTGCGAGCTGCGTGGCCAGGTAAAAACAGGTTCTGGTGCAAAGGAAAGTACTTTAAAGGACCTGATTGGTATAAAAGTATTATAACAACTTCAGTGCTTTTCATATCATCTTGCTTTCTCTGTGCCTTTCCTTCAAACTATTTTTTTTCTAAAGGCAACTATTTACCTCTTATATCAACACTATCCCTCGCATTTCTGAATTTTTTAGCCTTTTTTTTATGTACAACTAGAGATCCAGGGTATATACCAAAACAAATCTACCCTTATGCTCCTAAATATTCCCAAAACCTTAATGAACATATATCTAAAACAAGACCTTTATCTTTTGTTATCAATTCTAGTGTTATAAGAGTTAAATTTTGCCCAACATGTATGATTTTTAGACCACCCAGATGTTCTCATTGTTCAGTATGTGATTTATGTGTAGAAGGTTTTGATCATCATTGTCCTTGGATAGGGAATTGTATAGGGAAAAGGAACTATTTTTATTTTTTCTTATTAATAATCTTATCAAATTTGCTGTGTTTTGAAGGGATTATAATAAGTTTGTATCATTTAAGACTTGAAGTTGGGAATTATGGGTATAAAGAAGTGGTTTCGATATTAATTGTTGCATTTGGCAGTTTCTTTTTAGTGTTTTTGCTGTGTTTATTAGGTTTTCATGTGTATTTGTTTGTAATTGGTATGACTACTAATGAGAAAATTAAAGGAATTTGGGGGTTTATAGACTTTAATCCTTTTAACAAAGGGAGTTTTATTAAGAATATCAAACATCGGTTAAGGGAATTTAAAACAAAACCTCAGTTTAATATAAGAATGAATATGAGTTCTTATCAAGAAGATATAGATGCTAATGCGGTACATAGAAAAGTTTATGTTGACCAGAATTATATTGCTATGTCACACACATATGAAGAAATTAGTAATACTATGATTCTAAAACATGAGGAGATTTTTAAATGCCAATGAGGATTTGTAGTAATAATTATGTAAATATGATAATAAAAAAAAGAAAGTTGAGATTGAGTTTTAAGGGGAAAAAAGATTTTAAGTGAATGATTTGATTATAGAGAAATTGCTTTTATAATCATTATGTGTTAGAAAAATAAGTTTGCTTTTTTTGGTAGGAAAATAAGATTTAGGTATGGATTTGTGATATAAATAACTGTGTTTATAAGAATTAATAAAAATTTATGAATTAGTATAAAATATAATAGTTATGAATGAAATTATCAGTAGTAATAATTCAAATATAAATAAAAAACAAAACTCCCTAAGCAAAATTGAAAAATGGATTATTTTTGATAATCGATATTTGTTAGGATAATAAGTTTGGAATCTATATAGAAGAAATTTTATGAATTTATGGAAATACCATTTTTAAACTTATAATAATTTAGCCAAAAAATTTCTATCTAGTTTAAATCTGTAATAATTTCGTATCACAATTATATATTCTTTAATAATCCCTTCTTCAAATATGAAGTTATTATTGCAGATACAGTATTTCCAATAAAAAAAATGTTTAAACGATAGCATAGCTATTTTATTTATGCTATATTCTTATGTTCTTATATAATCTTTCTAAAAAACCCCAAAACGCTCGGCATAATCCTCTAAAAATTTAAAAAATTAACTATTGATAAATAATCAATGGAAAACTCTTCAAGAGATTTCAACTATTTGAATCAATACCATAGGAAAGTAGCTTTTTATGGCTCTCCAAAAGCCCAATTTGAATTTAAAAGTGCAGATAATGATAAACCTGTACTATTAAACCCCCAAAATCTTGTACTCGGGAAAAAATCAGCCTTTATAGATGAAATCCTCAAAGCCATGGTCTTAAGGATTTTGGGGCAAAATTTCGAAAAGCAAATAGACAAAGACTTTTATCAAAAGCACAAACGCTTTATCATACCAAAATTCAATCCTTGGAAAAGAACTTTTGATCTAATAATAAACATGCTCCTTATGTACTCAATTATATCAAGTTTATACTACCTAGGATACGACCAGCCGAGTTATAATCAATTCGCTTTTGACATTTTTGTGTGGGTAATGTTTATGCTCGACATAATTTTAACTTTTTTCACTGAAATTTTCTATGATGATAAAGAATCAGTAAAAGACTTAAAAAGAATAGCCTATCATTACATTTCAACTTGGCTATTTTTTGATGTTATTTCTTTATTACCACTACAATTTGCAGGACATCCAAATGCTGAATACTTCTTAAGGCTTTTCAGATTATCTAAAATTTATAGACTTCTTGATATGATAGACCAAGAAAAAATCAACTCATGTGTTGCAGGGATTTTCGGAATCAAAAACAACAAACGGGCTCATATTTTCAAAATAGTCATAACATATTCATGGAGTTTATCTTATCAGATAATAGCAATGCTTTTTGCTTCTTATGCATTATCATGTATGTGGATGTATTATGTAAAAGTAGTTAAAAAGTATAAAGAAGAAACTGATGATTTCATAGATCATTTTGGGCTTAATGACAATGTGTCAGATGAGATTTTTATAAAATCTTGGTATTATATTTATACAACTTTGATGACTGTTGGATATGGGGATTTTTATGCTACTAATAAGTATGAGATGGGCTTTTGTATAATCTTGCTTATAATTGGCCCTAGTATGTATGCTTATGCAATGGGTAAATCGATTGATACTATTAAAAAACTTGAGGAAGTTGGTAATAATGGTGAAAAACTTTCGGAGTTTGATACTTGGATATCTTCACTTGAATTCCATTATAAAGAACTACCGATGGATTTGAAAGAAGGATTGATTAACCATTTTAAGTATTATTTTGCTAATAATCGTGCTGGACCATTAGCAGAAAAGCATTGGAAAAACCCAACAAAAGCTGAACTTGGGCAGTTTCATAGCAAATTTGTATGTGAATTACCTGAAAAACTTAGGATCCGTATGCTGAATGCCCTTTTTATTGATATTTTCTATAAGTTTAAACCCTTTTTCGGCCGAGTAGATTCATTTAGATACTATGTTTGCTTGCATATACAACCAAGGAGTTACAATGAAAGAACAACAATAATATATGAAAACACTATTCCTCATGAGATTTTCTTTATAGAAAAAGGGGAAGTTGCTTGTGGGATCGAAAATGATACAGGATTTATTATATGTTATATTTTTAAAGAAAGAGGGATTATAGGTGATTATTTTGTTATACAATCAATTCCAAGTTTCGCAGTATATTTTACATCTATAAAAACACAAGGTTTCGCTATTCCATCAAAAGTTGTGGTTAAAGTTTTAAAACATTTTCCTAAACATGCTGAAAATCTTAAAGCTTTATCATCTAAATCAGCATCTCTTGTTGAATATACTATTAAAAAAGAATTTGGTAATATGTGCTCGAGGGTTCAAGAAACAGAACCTGAACCTGAAAAAGTTATGCTTAATAATGCAAGTAAAAAAACATTTATGAAGAATCTTGGGCAGAGTCCTCAGAAAAAAATAGCATGTGCTAAAAAAATAATAGCTTTAAATAAGAAAAAAGGCAATGGAGAATTTAAAGATCTTGATAAGGTTATAGCAAATGCGGAAAAAGGTAAAAAAAACCTTTTGGCTGAGGCTGTTGATAAGTTTTCTGATATTGCACAATTTATAAAAAATCAACCTCAAGAAGATAAAGCAAAGGAATAATCTAGGTAATAACAGGAATGATTTTATTAAACATAACCTTAAATTTTTATCAATAAAATAATAAAATTTATAAATCATGCTAAAGAAGTGATTAAAAACTAATATCCAAAACATGTTCACCACTATTATTACATAACAAAAAAAAATTATCTCTTATAGTAATTAATATCAGCTTATAAAAAAAAAACCTCTATCGCCGACCCATTTCCAACTCTGCAATTCTAGCTTCAGCTCTACTAAACATCTGTTTCTTCTGATTATACTCATCAAATAATTTCATATAATTCATTTCCAATTTTATACTCTCCGCCTTATACGTCTCAATCTGCTTATAAAGTTCAGAAATAAGCTGTTCACTACTAGGATTCCTTAAATTCCTCATCTTTTCATCTTCTATTTCAGACCTCCTAAAACTTTCTTTATTAGCTAAATATCTTGATTCCAATTCAGCAGATTTCTTTTTCTCATAATCCAATTGTGACTTCAAATTGCTTATTTCAATATCATAATTCCTACATTTGTTATCTAAATAAGCCTTTTCATTATCAATCATCATGATTTTTCTTTGCATTTCGTTTTGGGACAAATCTAAGTTTCTATTAATGTTTTTAGCTGAGTGCATATCTTTTAGAAGGTTTTCTGATGTTTTTTCAGCTTCGATTCTTTTGAATTCAGAAATCTCAGCGGCTCTTGATGCATCGCGAAGGTCTTCTTCTAATTGTTTTATAGTTTTAACATAAACATCTTCTTGTTGTTTTAAGCTTTCTATAAGATTTTCTCCTGCTGCAGATTTGCCTATAAGTTTTTTATAGTCAAGATTAAGAAAATCATAAGATCTGTGTAGTTTATCGAATTCTTCTGATAAAATCCTAAGTTTTTGTATCAGTTCATCTTTGTCTTTTTGTAAATTTGCAGATATTTCAATTTTTATCCTAAGTTCTTTATTGTTTTCTTCTAATCTATTTGATATTGAATCTTTTTCATATATCAATGCTTTGTATCGCTCTTCTAAAGATCTAATTTCGTTATCCCGATATGATAATTGTTTCGATATATCCTGATATTGGGATTGAAATCTAGATATAGTTTTTTTATTATCTTCTAATTGAAGATTCATAGCCAGGTTTATTTCTGTAACCCTTGCTTTTTCTATCTCGCTATCTCTCCAGCATCTTTTGAAATTATCTTCACTTGTTAGTATGGATTTCAGTTTGTAATTCAAATCATTTATATCCCTATTAAGAATATCGATATTAGATTTTTGTGATGTAATCTCATCGTTTTTTTTTGTGTTTTCATATTGTAGTTCGTTTATGATTTTTATGTTTTTTTCTCTTTCAATAAGCCCATCATTAGCATTCCTTTCACTTATCTGAAGTTGTTTTTTAAGAAGCTGTAGTTCTTCTTTATAATTCTTAAGGGTGTTATCTTTTTCTATATCTGAAATCGAATAGTTTTCTAGTTTTTTCATAAGATCTGCACGAGTTCCTTCTAAAGAAGAAATAAAATTCTTCAACTGAATAACTTGTTCATTTAATCTATTTGCATGATCTTCTTCAGCAATAAATGCTTTTTGCCTATCCCTGATTTCATCACTCAAATTCTTAACCATTTGTTCTTTTTCTAAAACCTTCCTTTTAAGTTCATCAATCTCAGAATAATTCAACTGAATTTGATTTTCATATCTACTAATTTCCATAGCTTTAGTATTATCATTAGCACTTATTTCTAGTATATTTTGTTGCATTTTATCATTTTCCTGCTCAAAAATCATGAGTTTATTTTGTAGTGCTTCTTGTTGTATTTGACCATATCTTATTTTTTCTTCATTCTTTTGAACTATCATCTGAAATTGCTCGATATCTTTTTTTAATTGCCTTTCTCTATAAATAGAATCTTCATATTGATTTCTACTAGCTTTTAATTGTTCTTCAATCTGAGAGTATTGTTTTATTATAGAATTCAAACTTTCAACTTTTGAATTTTCATCATCTAATCGTCGTTTAAGTATTTCTACTTCTCTATTATACTGGTCTAGAGTATTTTTAAGTTGTCTTATATCCTCATCTTTGCATTTTAAAGTGTATTTTAAGTTATTGTTTTCTTCACGATATTTGCGAATTTCTATGCTATTTTCATCAATTTCACCTTTTAGATTTGAGATTTCTTCTTGACACTCTTCATATTTTATTATGTAGTGTTTTAAATCTCTAAGGTCTTTATCTTGATTTTTTATTATTTGGTCTTTAGCTCTAAGTTCTTCAGATTTATCTCTAAGTTCTTCAACTTTATCTCTAAGTTCTTCAGCTTTATCTCTGACACTTTCTGAAAATGCTTGATTTTCTAATTGAAATGAACGAATTTTTTCTTGAGATGCTCTATAAAGATCTTCTATTTCTTTGTATTTACTTTCAAGGTCGAGGATTGTCATTTTATCATTGTCTCTAAGGTTATGCAATTGAGTACTTTCGTTTTGAAGGATATCAACTTGTCGCTGTAAGGATTCAAGTTGTGATGAAAGACGTGATTTTGTTGATGAATTCATTTCAAGTTCGTTGCGGTTTTTGCCTAGTTCTTTGTTTAAGTTGCATAGTTGTTGATCTAGGCTTCTCACATGTTGCTGTACTTTCTGCAAATTATTCCTAAGTGAGTTATTTTCATCTTCATATTCAGCGCATTTAGACTCATAACCCGAAAGAGCATTTTTCAAAGAATAATACTCCTCCACAGTCGATCTATTCTCATTACTTATTCCTTTAATAGTGTCAATTGAAACATCCAATTCCTTTCTTAAAGCATCTACCTGTCCTTCTAAAGCCCTTATCCTATCTTGTAATACCCTATTATCATAAACCAACTTCTGTGTATTCTCTTCACTTTCTTCAAATTGTTTTTTCATATAAACATAATCAGAATACAATTTATCAACATATTCTTTATTCTTTTCATCAACAAAATCTTTTTTCACAGTTTGCGCATTTAAAAGTTTTTGGCTAAGCATTTGATTTTCTCTTCTTAAATCAATTAACCCTTTATTTAATGTTTCTCTTTCATCATAAGGTATAGAATTTATGCTTCCTCTTTGAATTTCTTCTTCAAGTTTGATTTTTTCTCTGTTTAAATATTCGATTCTACCTGAAAGCTCACGAAGGCTTTCAGGGTCAGATTTTTGCATTCGTAAACGTGAAAGAGAAGAGTTTAGATAGGTTATGTCGTTAACAAGAGCTTCAATAAGAGGTAAAGAGTCTAGTGAAAAGCTGTGTTTGTAATTTAGTGCTTCCAGTTTGCTTTTCAAAAGTTTGAATTTCCGTTGTTCTTCCATTAATATTATATTATCATGCAAGAATATTTTATATTCAAAGTAGAAATAAGACTTGATTGATGTTTTATATATAGATTTGTAATTAGAGTTTTATTATTTATATCATAAAAGTTACTTTATTATATTCTTATAAAGGATTACAACTTTCACATGTAAAAATAATATATCATAAAAGGTACTTTATTATATTCTTATAAAGGATTACAACTTTCACATGTAAAAATAATATTTCATGCTATTACCCTAAGTTTACTAACAAGAAAATCTTATATTATAAAATGCAATGATATAATGTTTTGACCATATCATTAAAAATACCCTTTACTATTCTTCTCTTCCAATAATTTCTATATCATCTTATATCATATATTCCATAATACCTCTTTTTAGAAAACTTATAACCTCATAATCTCATGTACTTTTCAATATCCTAAAAGTCATAACTAAATTATCTTCATAAAAAAAGTTTATTAAAACACTCAATAAAAAAAACTATCTTCCCAACTTCACAATATAAACTCAATCATATTTAAGGCAAATTATATCTAATCTTTAAGCTTAGGGGCTTCAGAAACACTATCATGATAAATCAGTTCAATTTCATATAAATTCTCCCAGCATTTCCCTGTAACAAATATTTTATCCCCATAAACCGCTATCCCATTAAGCACATATCCTGAGTACCAATGCATTTTTTCTCCAGTTTCAAGGCCAGCTAAATCTATCCACCCAATAACATCTCCATTATCAGGATCTATTCTAACAATATATTTCGAATAATAAATATTAGCCCAAATTTCCCCATCAACCCATTCAAGTTCATTTATAGACTTTATATATTTATTATCTTGATGAACTCTTATAGAACTTATAATTTCATATGATAATGGATCTATTTTGTATATATAACTTGTTCCATCTGATATATAAAGATTTGTCCCATCATTACACATACCCCAACCTTCTTTTATAGGCTCTGTTATATATGCAATTTCTTCAAGGACTAAGTCAATTGAGTATATAAACATTTTCTTTTCTTTCCAGGTTAGTTGATAGATTTTATTGTTTAAAATCGTGATACCTTCTGCGAAATAAACTGAACTTAAAGGAAATTCTTGGAGGACTGACATACTTGGGAAGTCAAGTTTTTGTAAGTAACTTGAACCATAGCGTCCTGCTGATTGGATTAAAATGTTTTCTGATATGTATTCAAGACCTTGACTGTATAAGTTTTACGTGTAATCGTTTGAGGAATGACTATAGGTGTTAAGAATTGAGTATTTGTATAATGGGACGCTAGAAGAAGATACTAAGATGAAGAATGATATGCTTAGAACTAATTGAAACATTTTTTATATAAGAAATTATTTAATTGATTTTTTAGATTATGATGATAATATAGGCTTAAGCTTGATTTTTAGGTTGAAATCAATTAATTTTTAGGTTGAAATCAATTAATTTTTAGGTTGAATATATGATTAGAATTAAAATTTATATTCAAATAAATAGGAAGATTATATAGTATGAGTCGTTTTATATATATGATAAAATATTAAGTTAGAAATATGCATTTAACATTTGCGTTGATAATGATTATCAAAATTAAGAAATTATTTAATGAATAATATTCGCGGAATATATTATGCAAAATAGAGTGGGAAAACTCACAGAGAAAAAATCTCAGTCTAAAGCAATCGTCAAAGAAATCCTTACCCCATCATTTGCAAAAACCATTAGAGATGACTCTCCTCAATCTGGATCGAATTATAAAGAAATCCAAAGACTCCGAATAGAAAATTCTAAACTTTTAACTGAGCTTGCCTCAGCAAAAGAGGAACTTAAGCTTAAAGAGGAATTTGCAACTGTGTTCAATAAGTTTATTGATGATAAATATGATCAAAGGAGAATGAATATGTATAAAGCTAAAGTCCAGAAACAAGATAGAATTGTAACATTTTACTTAGATATTTTTAATGCAAACAGCACTTGATGCTCAAAGGACACTTTATTTTGAGATGGAAAATATACTTGGTGGTATCGCAAAGTTGCTAAAAAATACAGAGCGGCCAGATCAAACAATAATCTCAATCGGTTCCATATTAAAATCTTCAAGAAAACTCCTCCGAGACGCAGAATCCAGTTCTCAAATCGCTTATTCTCAACTTTTATCCTCAAGAAAAATCGGAGATTTAGTAGAAATTGACTATTCTTCATTCCCAGACTGGAAAAGTTCTGTCAAAATTTCAGGTATAGAAATTTTTGATTTAGAAATATGTTTATCTGATCTACTTGGCGTCCTTTTAACACCAGGAAGCCCAGGACTTATCGGTAAAGTTCGTGATTCTTGTGCTAAGCTTTTAAAATTAGGTATTCAGCTTCCTATGACTAATTCAATCAATTTAGAACAAGATTTTTTTGATAATGAAGCTAAGAAACTTATATTAATGAGTGTTAAAACATCAGCTAAAAATGAGGTTAAAGAAATTATAAACAAACTTTGTGCTGAAAGAAAAAATATCAGAGTTGAAAAGGATATGATGGAAAAAGATATTGAGTCTAAATTACAAGAAATTAATGATCTTGATAAAGCTTTAAGAGAATTGAAGAAATCTATAGATGATAAGCTAACAACATTGAATATCAACTTTGAAAGTAATCTTTATAAACCATTTGATGATGTGTGGAATGTTTTTAAGAATATAGACCAAAGTGGATCAGCTCAGTTGTTTATTGTTTTTAAAATGCATGCTGAAAAAATGAAACATTTTGTTGACACTTTCCTTAATTTTAGACTTTAACTTCATAAATTATTTTAAAAATCTTAGGCTAATTATATTTTATATGAATTCCCCTAATGAATATTGATGAAAACACTAAGAGATCTTGTAAAAATCAATATTTCATAGAAAAATCCACATGAAAACTTATTTATTATATGGAATTTAGGTCTAAAAAGCAGAGTTTCTCAAACATTTCAACTACGGATCAAAGACTTCCCCCTTCTGCTTATAAGAATTGGAAGCTTATATTAAGAAACTCAGATCTTACAGAAAGCTCGCAAACGAAATCTAAAAGAAGGGTCTTCCCTTGTCGGTCTTTACTTTTTAGATCAATAAACAAGCAATATGTGTTTAAAAACAACTTTTCTCCTAAGAACCTATTAGGATCACCACAAGAATCTTATGAAAAGCTTAAGAAACAAGAAAATAGAGACTTTGCTTTGATAGGTAAAAAATTTATTAGTAGGAATTCAACGTCTAATGAACCTTCAGGATGGGATTATAAAAAAAGAATGCCTAGTAATAGTAAAATTGTGTTGGCTAAAAAGAAAAGTAATTTCAATAGCTTTATTGATTTGAAAAACAAAATAAAGTATAAGGAGAATCATTCAATTAGGTCTTTAGCATTTCAGAGTTTGGTTAATTTAGAAAAACAGACTGGGAAAAAAAGAGCTTCGATTGCGTTATCAGCATGGGAAATGTGAAGAGATAATGTGTGGCAAGTATGATCAGTTAAAATAATATATAAAATTTATGTTAATTATAAGAGTTAGAAGATTTTCGATGATGATGATTTTTTATGAATGAAATCATGAATTTCAGAGATGATTATTTTGATATGTTTATAATTATCTGATATTTTATGATGTTTTGGATTTGAGTGAAAATTTTTAGTCTAAGTTTCAAAGATGAAAAATAAAAACTATACTTTTTTATGTCTGTGAATAGAAATAAATTAATATTGAATTATATAAGAATATCAAAACTATATTGTTTTCCCAATAATTAATTATAGTATGTATATAATTTTTAATACTTTAATGGACTCCAGGAAATGGAGATCCATTAAAGGAGATTCTCCTTGGAGAATCGACACCCTGTGCAAACTTAACAATAA